>OY776111.1:18444637-18684637 GCA_963675035.1 Allygus modestus
TTCATAACTCCAATATTTGATAGGAGAGTAGTTAAGCCGTTTGACCATCAATTAGTTTACGCAAGTTTACGTAAAACTTAAGGAACATATACAACGATTGTGATGTGATTGTAATGGTCTGAATGAAATCGTGTCTCCTTACATTCTTAATAATTTGATAGTTTACCTCTAAATCTAATATACGAAATTGTTGCTAAAATCTTACGACTCTTGCTAAAATCTTACGTATTTATTTTTCACAACTGTGAAAAATATTTGAAAAATAAGCACAATTAATTATTCTTCAGTTTAATAGGGAAAAAATAAATGTGTTTCACGCATTATGTTTACGTGGTGTGTGAAAATTAAAATAACTAAAGACTTCAACTAAACAATCAAATATTATGACTGTCCAGTTTAACATTAAATTGAAATACATTATTCAATTGTGAAATTAATATGTCATTCAGATTATTTTTGAATAAAATAATCTCACACTTTTCAAATAATGTTTGTTTTAAAATTTGTTTTGTTAACAACTGTGTCAATTCGCAAAAATAAAAATATTGTTAACAAGGTATAATTGTATCGTGATGACATTTTAAACCGATAGGAGTATTTTATATTTACAAAACAACTTCACCCTAAAGTTAGTTTCAAGATATCTCAATACAAAGGGAAAAATTTGAAAATATAAACGACTTAAATAAAAAAAAAAGGTTAATAAATGTAACGAATATCATTGAAACAATAATATGTATACCAACGATAGTACTTATTGTAACAAGGACGTTCGATAGAAATATAAAAAGTGCGAAACTATCTTCAGTCCCTTATAATTAATGAAGGCTTCAAATTCACTTGTATTATTTTGATAGATGAATCTTCTAAATTAATTTGAACATTTTAACAAAGACCAAACACGAAATTTAAACCTGCAATTGAAACTAAATACATTATACGAGCAGATATTTTGCAGGCATATAGTTCCTAATATCATACTAATATCGGAGAGTATTGAGAATGAAAGTATTCGGACAATATTAAACAAAATATATAATCTAGAAACATTTGTTCCATTAGCTACAAAAATAGTTCTATAAAATTCGATCACTAACCATTATCGTTCAGTGGGTCAGTTAGAGAAACCAAATAAACTTAACATAAAGTTTAATTCAATCACTACACGGCCGAGGGAAATCGAACTGCTTGTCGTGACTAAAACTTTTTCAATTTCTGGTTCTGTTGACGATCATAGGAATGCCTCATGAGGATTACAGTTCCTTTGGAATGAATAAAATGTGTCACGTATGTGCATTAGGAACCGGAAATGAACATTTGAAGTGCGCCAATCTTCCAGCCGAATGTGTGTTAGTGTGGCGTTAAAAATGGAAAGATGAAACGGTTGATTAATCGTGGAAATTGTTTCATTGTAAGTCCAACTGTGGTATCAAAACAAGTATCCTCAAAATAACAATAACAGTTAGCTATTTGATAATTATTGTTAAAGTTAATTACGTCACTCATATGAGGGCTGTGGGGAAGAGTTTAAACACGTATTTCCTACTTATAATTCGTCATAAAATGAAAATATATATATATATATATATATATATATATATATATATAGTAAGGCACAGCAATATATTATTTTTAACGTTTATTATAAATTTACGTTAAAATATACTGGTTTTGTTAGAGGATAAATGGGCACTTGCTGGTCCTAACTTCGCCCCGTTAATAAAGTCGATTTATATATATATATATATATATATATATATACACGTGTCATGGGATTTTGCAAGATCTTCAACTTTGGTCCTATGAATTTTTGTCGTTTCCGCTTCTTCACCCTTTGATATTCAATTCAATTCAATTCAAAATTATTCATTTATATACAATGTATACATAAATGGCGTCAACATTTACAACAATCTAAAACTAATTACAGATTGATACAAAACTTGTCATTTTACTTCTGTTGATTTAAAATCATTTTTCCAAAACTCACGTAAAAACCTACCTCTCAATTAGAAACAACTTTAGACTCTTCTTAAATGTCGTAGTATTTATTTGTTTCTTTATCGTCATTGACAGCTGATTAAAAAATTGTATACCTATATAAGTTGGTTTTTTTCGGAATATTTCTTTAAAATGTCTTTCAACTTGATAGAGCTAAACGTAGTTATTTCAGGATATTTACAAAGATTTTGCTGGTGGCTTTAAATTTTCTGTCACTTTAATTCAGTACTTTGAGGCTTGATATTTAAAAAAACAATATGTCTACAGTTTTATCTTCACAAAACAGTACCTTTAATGTATATACAGCCGCATGTGTAACTGATAGACTCACTCACTGAGGTATATGAATTCTAGACCACTTCTAGATGGGCTAGGAACGTAAAATACGTGAAATTTGGCATGCACGTAGCTTGTACCTTCCCCCCCCAAAAAAAATTGCCAAAAGTTAAAATTTAAAATTGTAACCTCCTCAAAACAAATTCAAAATGGTGGCAATTTTGGACCTTTAGAAAATAGTTTTTTTTTTATTTGGGCTCTATTGACCGAACGGTTGGTCTTATCGATAAACGGATACCACCACGACACACGGATTTTAGACGATCTACAACTTTGTTTCTATGACATTTTGCCGTATCCCTCCTTCACCCTTAGGTAGCGCTAGATGTTTTAGAAAACGTTGTTGTTTTTATTTTCTTTACACTATAATATAGTACTTAGAGTCCTATTATTTGACACACAAATTATCTCTACATTACATGAAGTATGTTGCAGAAGTTGTAAGACCACGTCTTTGATCATTTTCCAGTTTTTGAGATTTTCCGGTGGTTTCGTTGGGTTTTTGGTATCTTAGACTTAATTGGTGGGTAAAACCAAGTACCAGATTGTTTTAATTAGTTTTAAATGTCCTATAGACACCACACGTATTATAGTTATGGTATGTTATGACGGTTTATCCCCCAACAAAATTAAAAAACCGTCATTTACAGGTCATACTCAAAAATCTGTCAAAGATATTCAATTTTTTCAATAACTTAAATTATACCTGGAGTCTGATTATAACACTAATATAATTATTTACCGGGTTTCGGTTTTATTTCCACGTAATATTAGTATTAATAGTAGTAGGTCGGTTATGGATACCACATCTCCTAGAGTTAGGAACTTGAGATTTGGCATGCATGTACCCTTAAAACCTCCTTAAATATTCCTAAAACATACTACTGAAATTTCAATTATTAATTCCCTCAACTCTAAATATCTGATCGTTTTTCTGTTTTCTGAGTATGAGTAGTAATAATATGTTGGTTCTAGACCACTAAATACAACATCACTTCAACTTGAGCTAGAACCGTGAGATTTGGCATCGTCAACCTGAGGCCAAACAGCGACCTGGGGGCGAAGCCCCCACAGGGGTCTGGGGACGGATCCCCCAGTGAGCGAAGCGAGTATATATATATATATATATATATATATATAGAGAGAGAGAGAGAGAGAGAGAGAGAGAGAGAGAGAGAGAGAGAGAGAGAGAGAGAGAGAGAGAGAGAGAGAGAGTAAAGTACAGCAATATTTATTTTTGACGTTTATTTTAAAGTTATGTTATAATATATTGGTTTTGTTAGAGGATAAATGGTGGAGATCACTTGCTGGTCCTAACTTCGCCTAATTAATAAAGTCTATTTATATATATATATATATATATATATATATATATAAAACGAGGCGATAGTTATAAAGGAGAAATATACTTTACAATAAATACTGCAAAATTTATTTACACTGTTAGAATGTGATAACTATTGTGCTTGATGATGATCAGTGGGACCTGTCAAAATCGATTCCTAGCACTATACCATACTTTTCGTATAGTTACCGTGTTGCATACAGTGTAAATTAATTTTCTAGTGGTGTAAGACTTTTGTTATTACATCCCTTTATTACAAAAAGTGCCACACGAATAAAAAAGTACCTGGATTACTTTACCCATTACTTTTTCCTGTGACGTTGAGATTCGTTGCTTAAAACAAACGCCCGCGCCGTATCCAGACACACTAAGGGGCGACCCTGCGCTCGGCTCATTGCAAACCGTTTATTTGCAGACGTCAAATTACCGAGCACTTTTCTTTAATGTTCCGGCGTTGTCTTTGATTCCAGATTGTTAGATTTGTCTTTTGAATATCGTTCAATAGTAGGGAACCTTTTTCATTTACCTTTCCGAGAAAGTTTCATTGTACGTCTCCGGTACGTCCTCCTCACAGTAAAAATCAAAAGTAATTTATTAGAATTTAGTTATTTTAATGTCATTGTAACTTAACAGTGTTTGATTTCATTTGCCAAGTGATCAAATCATTTCAATATCTTGAACATGGAAAAACTAAAATCAAAGATCAGGTAGTTCAAAAGAAATTAGATCAAAGGATCTAAGTTAAGTAGGAATTCTACAATGTTGCGACTGCAAAAATAGGTGTATTGTGAAATATAAATTCCTACTTTATGTATTATAAAGGTACACACAATTTATTATCGCGTTTTTTATTACACAATATGGTAAATTGGTTAAAAACTCTAAAAATAAATGGTTCAAATAGAATCCTACTCGCATGGATCACAAGTGGATTGCTGATCCCGTTTGAAAACCCTTCGTTACTTTTCCATGTACGTTTTTACGATGCTGAATAGTTTATTTATAGAATTCAAATGAGAATTTACGTGAAAGTTAGAGGGTTGTGTGTTAAATTTCGAGACATGACTAGTGTGCTTCTAAATATTAGGGAAGACAACTTGTATCTACTTTAAAACGGATACTATTGTATTGTTAGTGAATTTCCTTTGGAAAGTGAACTATTAGCATGACCCGCACGGTGAAACTTAAGCCCGGGACCACCATAGAAGTTCCTAACGTGACCCCTTGAACACGTTTTGGGGGGTCGTTCAAAATTTTATATATATATATATATATATATATGTGTGTGTGTGTGTGTATGCACTCTAGCGGTCGCATTTTTTGTCCGATTTACTTAAAATTTGGTAGGGACGTTCCTTTCTATAATCTGTTGGACAAGTTTGTTGGGCAAAACAATCGAAAAACTCTAAACCCATTTTTTGGGAATTAATCTTTCAAATTTCGAGTTTGTGGGCCCAAAAATGGTCATAAAAGCCCCAGATATAAAATGAATGCATGTAAAAAGATGGGAATTAGAGAGGCGAAAGTTTTAAGCCCTCTTCCGTCATACTAGCATAAATATTTACCGAGTTATTAAAGAAAATGTTATCGACTAAACACAGTACGTTGTCTTACACGAGAATAGCCTGTTATTCCTTTGTTAGAGTACCTACTTTTATCGTCCCCAGCAACCTCACGCCAACTTTCAAGCCTGTCTGGACCTTCTCCTAACCTTATATTGGGCAACATTTTATTCCCAGCTTTGCAAGTAAATGAAACCAGGAGCATCAGAACAGCCAAAAAATCAATGTTTTCAGATTTCAATAAAAATTGGACAAATGTATGTTTTTACAGTGATTTTGAGTTTTAAACGTTTTTATGTGGAAATTCACTTCCCTCACGTCAGCGTGCTGCGTGCGAACTCGTTTTTGTTTTAATTTAAGATAATGATGTTACTAGTTTAACTGTTTTTGTTATTATTTTCTTATTTATTATTGTTACTATTAGTGGTATTTAATGTACAAAGAGACCCTAAATCAATAGTAACATATATTTATAATTATGTTTAGAACGTGTTTTACACTTTTTCGGTTTGCATTATACTTAGAATTTTAATTTACCTTTATCATAAACGATTAACAACAAGAATCTTCAAGTAGTTTTTTATCAGATATATAGTAAACTATTGCTGACTCTTAAATAAAACTTATTTTGCTTATGAAAAATATTTTACTTACAGTTGGAAAAATAAATCAAACCCGGCAGCTGCAGTTACACAATAATAGCCGATAGCATTGACACTAAAATAAATATCACCAGATTAATGTGGAGGGTGCGTTAAATCCTTGTTATACAAAACATATTTTATGACTCAGGTTTGTTGAAAATAGTTTTGGTTTAACTACCATCTTTTGTGGAGCGACAAAGCCGGAAGGAGTCGTTTGCAGCCGGAAGCCGCCGCAGTGATGCCAACTTGATAACTCCGTCTTCCTCAATTGCATCTCCTTTGCATTTTTCTTTGGTTTTAAAATATGTATAATAATATAGGAAAGAAAATTCTCCATAAAATAATAAGAATCTTGTGATTAGTTTAAAAACTACGTCCTTATGATTGAAGACATTCAAATTTATAATTTTCTTCCATTTAAAAGTTTTCACATCTGAAAATAAGTGCGGAGACTGGTTTCTACGAAACGCCTGAATGGAAGCAGTTGGCTATTGGATCCCAGCATTAGCGACCAGTTGATGTGCGACCAAGCGGGAGATCAAACCGTTGGATATGCTTTTCTTGGACGTTGCACTGCGCTTTTATTTAGACAAAGAAGTGATTTATTTGTATCCAGTATATTCCAATATGTATTAGTTAAAAAAATCAAACTAGGAGATTCCTGAAGATTTTTAATTTCCACTCAGCTAAAGTTCACAAAGAACCTGCCTTCATGTGTCTTCACATTGCAAATTGCTTCTGGGAAATACTAACCAAAAGTACTAGAGTCAATTTTAACTTAATAACCGTAGCAATATAAAATCCACTTACTAAACCGATTACTAAACATTGTTTTTGTTAAGTTATTAAATTAGTGGGCTTATTTCTCATATATTAAAAGAATAATTATTCATTATAGCTTTAAATTATAAATCTGACCATTAAATATTATATTACAAATAAAAAATATCTTTATTTAAATGTTGATCTTATCATGAGATAATGTTTATTCTTGTTAACGTCTATTCGAAAGTGAAGACGGAAATAAATATTAATGCTGCTGTCGACAATACTCCGGCCTTCTTTAATAATAAACGACTTTGGAAGTAATAGGAGCTTATTGAAAGCAGGATTATTAAAACATATTAGACTTTTGAAACTTCTCTCCAAGTTCACGGCCTAAAGGAGTGATTACAATTATTCTTCATTCATCCTTTTTAAATTAGAAACCGTCATAAAACTATTCAACTTTGATCACAAAAATATCTTTTGCGCCTAAAGATTCCATATTCATAAGTGTATAGAAATGACTATTGTCATTTTATATTCAATAAGTTTTGTGATACATACTTACTCAACAATGTGTATTAAATCATTAGAAAATGCAACAAATAAAATATAGTTTTATAATAGCCTCATTTTAAAACTTTAAATTTAAGATTATCTCCATCCATCTCCAAGTTTTATCCATATATCTAACTGATGATGGTCCTACGGGTACCGAAATCGATATTTTAAGGACTAGTTGAATTTATTAGATTGATAAGGCAAGATTTCCCATATTATAAAATTGTCTACCTTTAATATATCAGCATTTACTTCAAACATTAAAGTGGTTTAAGTAAGGAAGAGCTTTTATTCTTTCGTTAACTTTTAGTTGCTTATTGTGTTACTCACCAATTGTACACGAACCTGTTATTTTACATCGAAAGATGTAGCGGACCATATCGACCGTGCTTGGTTTACTGAATTGAACAATGTTCAAATACAGATTAGAAACGCGGACCTTGGTGAGCAGCGACAACAAGGTTCAAGGTTTCAATAAGTATAGTATATATGGTGAAAGATTGTGAATTTGAATAGTTTAATCGTTTTATTTTACGTTTATTGTGCGGGTTGATGTTGATACAGAAAATTCTTTCACTTAATGAATACTGTGATTAACACGTTCAATGCTGACAAACATGTTTAAACATGAAAATCACATAAGCTTCAATGTTAATTAGAGGACGAGAATTATCGTCCTCCGCATCCAACGTGTTAATGAACACCGTCTCTCTATTTCGTGTCATTAAGTTTCACTATTTATACAAAGTTTAATAAATAAATTATTTTCTGTAGTAAACAATGTACAGAGTATACAGAGTTGTTCATAGTAAAAAAAAGCAAACATACAACTGAATTTAAAAAGTTCCATTTGTGTTGCAGAACATACTACATAATACATAGCTACGATATAATCCCTCAATTTTAGTGATCAGGAATGTTGGAAACATTAGTTCTTTTGAATAAAATTAAGTTAAAATATCAAAAGGCGATCAGAATTGAGTTTGAAACATTAGATACTCTACATAACGTGGTTTACGCCTTCGGTCATGTTTAAGACTTCAGTCGTGTGTTATACGACAAGGATGTCAGGGATAAAGAATGTACGGTGTAACCGCTCCCTTCATGGGAATTATATTAGGGTCCATCGTTTTGTCTAAATTACTAGCTATATCCATCTGTAGAGACATGTTACCGATAAGGAAACAAAAAATAAGTGCACAAAAAATAATCACAATCAGTAAATTCCCCCAATCTGGCGATTGTCAGAGCGGCTAAACAGTCACGTCAGGAGTTTGATTCAATCACAGCCTCCGGAAATCAAATTCGGTTCCCCAGATTCTAACTTTTCCAATCTCAACTTGTGTTGACATTTGTTGAAAATTCCCTTATCGGGATTACGTATGGTTTTGTTCTCAATGTACAGTTCTTGATTAACTTTATTTTCTGTGGGCGTGTCAAAGCCGTTGAATAATCTTATTGCATCCTCCAACCAATTAAAATTGTATATATTAATATGTAGTACCTGGGGGCCAAGCTTTTCTCGGGGAAGGCCAGTCGGTTTGTTTAGATGACTTGAAGTTATTTCACCACGTTCCCCTTACTGATGAGAAGGTTTTCTTAGCTTATTTGCCTTTTTTATGCATGTTTAAGGTTACTCCAGTTGTTATTTATAGCGCAATTTATGTTTGATTATTTTGGATACATCACAACCACACCACACTGTATGTAATATTCACTCAATGGTTTTAGTTACTGTTCTCAGGAGACCACACGTTTTTACTTAAACTACATGAGTATTATTTTGACAGCAATTCCCTGGTTGATTATGAACAGCTGTTACAATTATTTTGTTTTGATTTTAAACTCACTAAGCCCAATATTAGTTTTTTAACTATTCATTTTCGTTTTTTACATTATTTGATTTTTCCTGGGGATGAGACTTGTCTATAATTTATTTTTAACCCATTAATTAGCTAACTTTTGAAGGAAATCGTTGGAGCCGTTTTTGAGATCAGAGTTGCAAGCAAGCACGGACGCACGCAAACCTTACTTAGAGTATACATATACATACATACTATATATATATATACATATATATATACATATACATATATATATATATATATAAATCATATATTAATGTGTATTTGAAACTTGGTTACTAATTTTTTTATTTAGGAGAACAATATGGACCTACCTAGCAACACTCTAAAGACTACTGTATGCCTAGAAATATCATAAGTTAATTAGCCAACAAGTGTTAACAATGCAATTTTTATCTTACCTACATTATAGGCCACCTAGGAGTAGTAATTCATGAAATGTTATCAAACATTTTTCATCATAATTATCAAAGTAAAACGACGAACTTTGACTTTAAAACCAACATCATCTTTAAAATGTTGATGAGCACTGCGAGAAGAGAAAACTTTTGAGCGAAGTCGGAAAACTTGTCGCTTCAAAGAAGCGTCTACGCGAGCGGGAATTTAATAACTCGACGGGACGCCGCGGAGGAAGGGAATAACTGTATTAAATTGGAAAAATTTGCTGGTCCATACTATTGTTATACGAATATCTTAAATAGCCAACAATTCAGTTATTCGTGTTTACAAACTTGTCAATCTAAATCTTGTTAGTGAATTTCCTTTGGAAAGTGAACTATTAGCATGACCCGCACGGTGAAACTTAAGCCCGGGACCACCATAGAAGTTCCTAACGTGACCCCCTGAACACGTTTCGGGGGGTCGTTCAAAATTTTATATATTTTCGTTCTTTAATTTTGTTAGATGTTATAGTTTTTTATTTATACTTATTATGCTTTTATTTTATTTTATACACCTGAAGAAGCGAAATGCGAAATATAGTGTAATGTATTGAATTTTTCAGTTCCTTATTGAATTGTAGCTATATATATATATATATATATATATATATATATATATATATATATGTGTGTGTGTGTGTGTGTGTGTGTTTGCACTCTAGTGGTCGCATTTTTTGTCCGATTTACTTCAAATTTGGTAGGGACGTTCCTTTCTGTAATCAGTTGGACAAGTTCGTTGGACAAAACAATCGGAAAACTCTAAACCCCTTTTTTGGGGATTAATCATTCAAATTTCGAGTTTTTGGGCCCAAAAAGGGTCATAAAAACTCCGGATGTAAAATCGATGCATGTTAAAAGATGGGAATTTAAAAGGCGAAAGTTTTAAGCCCTCTTTCGTCATTCTAGCATAAATATGTACCAAGTTATTAAAGAAAATGTGTATCGACTAAAGACAGTACGTTGTCTTACGGGGGTTTTATACTAGAAAAGCCTGTTATTCCTTTGTTAGAGTACTTTTATCATCCCCAGCAACCTCACGCCTACTTTTAAGCCTGTCTGGACCTTCTCCTAACCTTATAATGTGTAAAATTGTATTCCCAGCTTTGCAAGTAAATGAAACCAGGAGTATCAGAACAGCCAAAAAAATCAGTGTTTTCAGATTTCAATAAAATTGAAAAAATGTATGTTTTTACACTGATTTTGAGTTTTAAAAGTTTTTTTGTGGAAATTCACTTCCCTCACGTCAGCGTGCTGCGTGCGAACTCGTTATTGATTTCATTGTGTTTTAAGCACACCTTATGTATAACATATAAGATAAAGATTATTTATAGCTTCATTTGAAAACTCTCCATTTATCTTCATCCATCTCCATGTTTTGTCCATATATCTAACTGATGAACCCTAAACAAGCAGTGCTTTAAATGGTTTTGTTTGGCAGGATACAAAAACAATCAATTTGCTTATTTAATTAAAAACAGTTCGTGAATTTGTCAAATTGAATTATATCGATTGTTTATGGTTAAGGCGTCGTTAAATTTGCTTATTTTATTGAGATGCTATGGAATATACCTAATCAAAATTTAATCATAAGTAACTGAGCCAACAAGGGTTACTGTCTCTCACAGTTAATTGCTTTTGGCTGTTACTTTAGTTACAGGATTTAAGATTTAAAGAATTCATATACAAAATTAAAATATTTTATTTTAAATCCATATCATAGTAACTAAGTGAAGGGGGGAAAAAACTCCTCATTTCCGTTTAAGCATTGACTATAAATACTAAAGGAGACATCCCATCCATATGGCCCAGCTGTCCCACTTTTAGTTTATGCTAGAATTTAAACTTCAAGTAGTTTGATTGGGTCACCGACAGATTGTGCTGCTGTCAACTTTTTATTTTAGTTATTTACGTTAACTTTTAAAGTATCTAAACCCCAGAAAGCAACCGATAATCAACTTATGTTTGCTTCCTGTCACACCAACTGTTGTATTATCCCCTCCTTGAGAGGATAAGTAATAGTTGACAGCAGTACACTCTGTTGGTAACTGGTGTAAACTATGACCTCTTTCAATTCTGGCATACACAAAACTAGGGACACATTTTACAATGGCAATGAGAAGTCTACTTCAGTATTTATAGTCAATGGTTTAAGCTAAAGTAAAAATACAAATTTGAAATCTCTATTAGTCTCAAATTAGTTTCAAAGCACCTGAACCTTTTTTCGTATAATTAACATCACAAATTGCATTGATACTTCCCCTGTCCACCTTTTCGAAGAAAATGAGCACCCAACGCATCATGTTCTCCGTAGACAGGCTTACCAACTGCACGGGATGTAGTCCGAATTCTGTACGAGGAAATATCTATTAGTTACTGAATACAAATTAAGAAAATAGAACCGTTTAGGTCATTTTGTAGCGTTTTTAATGTTAACTAAAACTAAGAGGTAATTTTCAAACAACCGGTATATATAGGTTGAATAAACAGTTGTTCCTAAGGTGGTGTAAATTTAAATTAATTAATTACATCTATCTGAAATGTAAAATGTACTCAACGTAGTTAATAAAATCACACGGCAGGTTAAACAATAAGTACCGTAAACACAAAATAATTAACAAACATTTCAGTTGCCATGGCTTTACAATTATAAGCCCGTTTAGTGAATATTTTAAGTTACAAAGGGTATATATTAGGAACAATAAAACTACTTTTCACTTCAGTGTTTGCTTCTTATTTAGGACTAGCTGTTACCCGCAGGCTTCGCCCCGCGAATTATTCATAAAAACTATGATATTTTTGTGTGCTTCATTCTGTGGTTAGCCTGTGGAACTACTACGAATCAAGATCAGCTGTTTGTATTTTCATCAGCTCAGACAGAAATGAATGTCCATAAGGAATACATGGGAATTTTGAACCCCCATGGGGCACAGCCCTATAGGATTTTCTCAACTTTAATATGCCTATATGTTACTCAGGACAATCAAGTACCTCTCTGCAAAATTTCAGCTCAATCGGTCCAGTAGTTTTCACGTGATGGAACTTCAGAGTTACGCACAAACATCCATACTTTCACATTTATAATAGTAGTATGGCTATTAAATTGCTTATATTATTTCTAGACTTACCTTAACAATCCAAAAAGTTATAAATCCAAATCGAATTCATGTCCGAAGATTGATCATCAGTAGATTGTGTAGGAAACCAAGTTTTAAAGTTAACATCCCAAGTTATCATCCTTAACCCATTGGCGTAGGCATACGAGCAGGTCTCGTTCCTTACTTGTAATTTTATTAACGTGTGAATTGGAGTATAAAATTGGTGTTTTTAAATGGATTAATGGCATATTTTAATTAAAATATTGTTTTATTTCAGTTTAGAGAGTCGCATTGGCACACACACAGTAGACATAAGTAAAAATTAGCAAAATCAGTGTTGACCATGTGCAAGTCTCAAAGAATTAACCGATCCCGTCAACTTCCAAGCAAGCCTGCCACCGTTTATTTTACTTGGGCCCTCCCACCAACGTTGCCACAGACCGGTTAACTCATTGAGAGTTGCACAACTGGTCAGTTTTGGTCGTGTGCGGGAATCGAACCCACGAACATCGTATCGCCACCTGGCCAAGGTGTTTCCACGACGTAGCCAACTCAGCTAACACGACCAAAGGCCTGGCGGCGATATTAAGGGTTTTCAGTCAGTCCGCGCCCCTAGCGGATAGAACCGTAGACGCCCGCGGTCATTAGTTACATATTTTACTCAGGACAATCAAGTACCTCTCTGCAAAATTTCAGCTCAATCGGTCCAGTAGTTTTCACGTGATGGAACTTCAGAGTTACGCACAAACATCCATACTTTCACATTTATAATAGTAGTATGGCTATTAAATTGTTTATATTATTTCTAGGCTTACCTTAACAATCCAAAAAGTTATAAATCCAAATCGAATTCATGTCCGAAGATTGATCATCAGTAGATTGTGTAGGAAACCAAGTTTTAAAGTTAACATCCCAAGTTATCATCCTTAACCCATTGGCGTAGGCATACGAGCAGGTCTCGTTCCTTACTTGTAATTTTATTAACGTGTGAATTGGAGTATAAAATTGGTGTTTTTAAATGGATTAATGGCATATTTTAATTAAAATATTGTTTTATTTCAGTTTAGAGAGTCGCATTGGCACACACACAGTAGACATAAGTAAAAATTAGCAAAATCAGTGTTGACCATGTGCAAGTCTCAAAGAATTAACCGATCCCGTCAACTTCCAAGCAAGCCTGCCACCGTTTATTTTACTTGGGCCCTCCCACCAACGTTGCCACAGACCGGTTAACTCATTGAGAGTTGCACAACTGGTCAGTTTTGGTCGTGTGCGGGAATCGAACCCACGAACATCGTATCGCCACCTGGCCAAGGTGTTTCCACGACGTAGCCAACTCAGCTAACACGACCAAAGGCCTGGCGGCGATATTAAGGGTTTTCAGTCAGTCCGCGCCCCTAGCGGATAGAACCGTAGACGCCCGCGGTCATTAGTTACATATTTTACTCAGGACAATCAAGTACCTCTCTGCAAAATTTCAGCTCAATCGGTCCAGTAGTTTTCACGTGATGGAACTTCAGAGTTACGCACAAACATCCATACTTTCACATTTATAATAGTAGTATGGCTATTAAATTGTTTATATTATTTCTAGGCTTACCTTAATAATCCAAAAAGTTATAAATCCAAATCCAATTCATGACCGAAGATTGATCATCAGTAGATTGTGTAGGACACCAAGTTTTAAAGTTAACATCCCAAGTTATCATCCTTAACTGGATTTCGTCTAGATTTTACACATATATACATAAACACAATTTTAAACCCTGAAGATACATTAAGACACATTTTATGGGAGCTCCCAACCTTACCTCAAACTTATCTTGATCAGTGTTTAAAATTGTGTTTGTGTGAAATCTATACAAAATCCAGTCAAAGATGATAACTTTAAAAAAAACTTGGTTTTCTGTACATCCATTGATGATGAGTCTTCGGACCTGAAATCGATTTGGATTTATAACTTTTTGGATTTTTAAGGTAAGCCTAGATATAATATAAATATATAATAAATAATATAATAGATTATTTCTAGGCTTCCCTTAACAATTCAAAAAGTTATAAATCCAAATCGATTTCAGGTTTATATTATTGAGAGTTGCACAACTGGTCAGTTTTGGTCGTGTGCGGGAATCGAACCCACGAATATCGTATCGCCACCTGGCCAAGGTGTTTCTATTATATTATTTCTAGGCTTACCTTAATAATCCAAAAAGTTATAAATCCAAATCCAATTCATGACCGAAGATTGATCATCAGTAGATTGTGTAGGACACCAAGTTTTAAAGTTAACATCCCAAGTTATCATCCTTAACCCATTGGCGTAGGCATACGAGCAGGTCTCGTTCCTTACTTGTAATTTTATTAACGTGTGAATTGGAGTATAAAATTGGTGTTTTTAAATGGATTAATGGCATATTTTAATTAAAATATTGTTTTATTTCAGTTTAGAGAGTCGCATTGGCACACACACAGTAGACATAAGTAAAAATTAGCAAAATCAGTGTTGACCATGTGCAAGTCTCAAAGAATTAACCGATCCCGTCAACTTCCAAGCAAGCCTGCCACCGTTTATTTTACTTGGGCCCTCCCACCAACGTTGCCACAGACCGGTTAACTCATTGATAGTTGCACAACTGGTCAGTTTTGGTCGTGTGCGGGAATCGAACCCACGAACATCGTATCGCCACCTGGCCAAGGTGTTTCCACGACGTAGCCAACTCAGCTAACACGACCAAAGGCCTGGCGGCGATATTAAGGGTTTTCAGTCAGTCCGCGCCCCTAGCGGATAGAACCGTAGACGCCCGCGGTCATTAGTTACATATTTTACTCAGGACAATCAAGTACCTCTCTGCAAAATTTCAGCTCAATCGGTCCAGTAGTTTTCACGTGATGGAACTTCAGAGTTACGCACAAACATCCATACTTTCACATTTATAATAGTAGTATGGCTATTAAATTGTTTATATTATTTCTAGGCTTACCTTAATAATCCAAAAAGTTATAAATCCAAATCCAATTCATGACCGAAGATTGATCATCAGTAGATTGTGTAGGACACCAAGTTTTAAAGTTAACATCCCAAGTTATCATCCTTAACTGGATTTCGTCTAGATTTTACACATATATACATAAACACAATTTTAAACCCTGAAGATACATTAAGACACATTTTATGGGAGCTCCCAACCTTACCTCAAACTTATCTTGATCAGTGTTTAAAATTGTGTTTGTGTGAAATCTATACAAAATCCAGTCAAAGATGATAACTTTAAAAAAACTTGGTTTTCTGTACATCCATTGATGATGAGTCTTCGGACCTGAAATCGATTTGGATTTATAACTTTTTGGATTTTTAAGGTAAGCCTAGATATAATATAAATATATAATAAATAATATAATAGATTATTTCTAGGCTTCCCTTAACAATTCAAAAAGTTATAAATCCAAATCGATTTCAGGTTTATATTATTGAGAGTTGCACAACTGGTCAGTTTTGGTCGTGTGCGGGAATCGAACCCACGAATATCGTATCGCCACCTGGCCAAGGTGTTTCCACGACGTAGCCAACTCAGCTAACACGACCAAAGGCCTGGCGGCGATATTAAGGGTTTTCAGTCAGTCCGCGCCCCTAGCGGATAGAACCGTAGACGCCCGCGGTCATTAGTTACATATTTTACTCAGGACAATCAAGTACCTCTCTGCAAAATTTCAGCTCAATCGGTCCAGTAGTTTTCACGTGATGGAACTTCAGAGTTACGCACAAACATCCATACTTTCACATTTATAATAGTAGTATGGCTATTAAATTGTTTATATAATTTCTAGGCTTACCTTAATAATCCAAAAAGTTATAAATCCAAATCCAATTCATGACCGAAGATTGATCATCAGTAGATTGTGTAGGACACCAAGTTTTAAAGTTAACATCCCAAGTTATCATCCTTAACTGGATTTCGTCTAGATTTTACACATATATACATAAACACAATTTTAAACCCTGAAGATACATTAAGACACATTTTATGGGAGCTCCCAACCTTACCTCAAACTTATCTTGATCAGTGTTTAAAATTGTGTTTGTGTGAAATCTATACAAAATCCAGTCAAAGATGATAACTTTAAAAAAAACTTGGTTTTCTGTACATCCATTGATGATGAGTCTTCGGACCTGAAATCGATTTGGATTTATAACTTTTTGGATTTTTAAGGTAAGCCTAGATATAATATAAATATATAATAAATAATATAATAGATTATTTCTAGGCTTCCCTTAACAATTCAAAAAGTTATAAATCCAAATCGATTTCAGGTTTATATTATTGAGAGTTGCACAACTGGTCAGTTTTGGTCGTGTGCGGGAATCGAACCCACGAATATCGTATCGCCACCTGGCCAAGGTGTTTCTATTATATTATTTCTAGGCTTACCTTAATAATCCAAAAAGTTATAAATCCAAATCCAATTCATGACCGAAGATTGATCATCAGTAGATTGTGTAGGACACCAAGTTTTAAAGTTAACATCCCAAGTTATCATCCTTAACCCATTGGCGTAGGCATACGAGCAGGTCTCGTTCCTTACTTGTAATTTTATTAACGTGTGAATTGGAGTATAAAATTGGTGTTTTTAAATGGATTAATGGCATATTTTAATTAAAATATTGTTTTATTTCAGTTTAGAGAGTCGCATTGGCACACACACAGTAGACATAAGTAAAAATTAGCAAAATCAGTGTTGACCATGTGCAAGTCTCAAAGAATTAACCGATCCCGTCAACTTCCAAGCAAGCCTGCCACCGTTTATTTTACTTGGGCCCTCCCACCAACGTTGCCACAGACCGGTTAACTCATTGATAGTTGCACAACTGGTCAGTTTTGGTCGTGTGCGGGAATCGAACCCACGAACATCGTATCGCCACCTGGCCAAGGTGTTTCCACGACGTAGCCAACTCAGCTAACACGACCAAAGGCCTGGCGGCGATATTAAGGGTTTTCAGTCAGTCCGCGCCCCTAGCGGATAGAACCGTAGACGCCCGCGGTCATTAGTTACATATTTTACTCAGGACAATCAAGTACCTCTCTGCAAAATTTCAGCTCAATCGGTCCAGTAGTTTTCACGTGATGGAACTTCAGAGTTACGCACAAACATCCATACTTTCACATTTATAATAGTAGTATGGCTATTAAATTGTTTATATTATTTCTAGGCTTACCTTAATAATCCAAAAAGTTATAAATCCAAATCCAATTCATGACCGAAGATTGATCATCAGTAGATTGTGTAGGACACCAAGTTTTAAAGTTAACATCCCAAGTTATCATCCTTAACTGGATTTCGTCTAGATTTTACACATATATACATAAACACAATTTTAAACCCTGAAGATACATTAAGACACATTTTATGGGAGCTCCCAACCTTACCTCAAACTTATCTTGATCAGTGTTTAAAATTGTGTTTGTGTGAAATCTATACAAAATCCAGTCAAAGATGATAACTTTAAAAAAACTTGGTTTTCTGTACATCCATTGATGATGAGTCTTCGGACCTGAAATCGATTTGGATTTATAACTTTTTGAATTTTTAAGGTAAGCCTAGATATAATATAAATATATAATAAATAATATAATAGATTATTTCTAGGCTTCCCTTAACAATTCAAAAAGTTATAAATCCAAATCGATTTCAGGTTTATATTATTTATATTCCAGAGGCTGCTTATACTATAATAAATTGTTTAGTTTATATTCCCATTTTTGAAATTTGTATACATTCTATCTTCTGAATTGTTTTCATCACTTCTAATATATTAATACAAACAGCAGTTATCTTTTCAAATAAGTAATTTTAATGTTAAGTTCGTTGTGAAAGTTAATTAATTTATTGATAGACTGCTAAAACTGCTGAGCAAAGCAAAAATGATTCATTTATAAAAGTAATTTATCTCACGCTTCAGGGATTTGAAAACTCCGTCAATTAAAACTCAGGCTTTTTATCGTTAAATGGGAAACCCCCGAGCCCAGTAGTTGAGAACGAGCCACGTGTCAAGCTTGCTTTGCCTTCTCCACCAAAACACACGTTCCAGTTTACTTACAGAGCCTTGAGCAATATAAAGTCTTCATACCATTTTTGGCTATGCAGCTTGACGTAAAACGTAAAAAGAGTTTTCTTTCAAGTATACAATGTTGTTTTAGTTCCACTTAAAGATCGAATTCTTCTACTTTCTAAATTTCGTCTTGAAATTCATTTATTTTCTAAACTGTATTTTTTCTAAATTGACAATTTCTCATGAATCTATTTGCTGTAAAAGGTCCTCAGAAAATTAGAAGAACACAGAACTACAACTAAGTATTTCGTTATATATTTTTATCAATTTAAAGTTAAATTTAATAAAAGAGACTTGTCGAATTAAAATGCAACTATGTTACTTTAAAACGAAAAAAATATTTTTAAATATAATTTCTGGTTTCACAGAAATGATTATGACGTTGAGTCGGTCGGTTGGAATAAGATTGTATTTAAAGAGAACACGTTAGTTGAAGAGTTTAATTTGGTAGAAAAACCTTTAACACTTCTGTTGGAGATACATCAATTCAGGGTTTAGGCCATGTAAAGTATATTTCAAAAGGAGTTAGATTGATCCGGACCAGTAGACAGCGGATATTATATATTGTAATTCGTGCTGGAAATAATTCCAAGCTATAAGACAGTACTAATATTTCCAGTAAATATCTTACATATATTTTGTAAACCCACCCACTACATTTACACGCACAAAATACAGTTGATCTTGTTCAGTTCAACATGCAGAAGCATCTCTCTCCCAGTAGCCAGTATCTTGGTGTACGTGTATTTCTGATCTAATCCCCCAACTTAAGCAACAACGGAACGCATGTACGTGATCGTCACGGTTAAGTCGCTACAACCCCTGACAAAACTTATACCTGTATCAGGTACGCGTTATTTGCTTATTCCGTGTTTGGTAGCCTCCCGATATGTAGTACACTTAGTATAAATCCTACAACTTTTTAAAATTAAATATTCATTCAAGATTAGTGTAAACATATGCTAAGATAATTCATCTTGTATTGTCTCGCTTTTTCTTAGCGGGACGGTGTAACTTAAAAAAACTCGAATTTAAAAATATCAGAGAATCTAAGAACTATACTATTTCTTATAGTTCGCAGATCGATCAAGTGTTTTTTTGTTTTGTTTTCTGAGGTCAAAAATAAAAACTAGTGCCTGTAACTAATACAAAAGTATTTATAAAAACGTTAATGCCACTGACAAATTAATAAAACAGAGAACTAACTGGAAAAAATTGCAGCGAGGAAAAAGAGTGCAAGTTTAATCATCCAGATAGTTTTAGATGAACGCGTTATTCTACTGTAACTTTACGTTTTGGCAAAATTATTTATTTTTTACAGACGTTGGAGGCATCTTTTCCCGATACTTTGTCCATTCATGAGCCTCGGGACTGTGCGTGGAACAGATCAAACATGGCGAGCGGTGAGCCGTTAGTGCACTAGCTAGACAGTAGTGGTACATTTACTTGCCAGCACTAGAATTAGAACCTACTGGGCCAAAATTCAATACAAATCATGTATTGTTTCTTTGGAAAGCTTTAAACCCAATAACGGGTTCAACAAACGCACTGCCAAAGAACTTAAGACTGAAGACTCTGCGTGAACACAACTAAAGAGTGTAAACCAACCCATTATACTTCATAAATAAAGAAAACTTCATAGAAACCTTCAGAGGAAAACTTCATAAATCTTATTCTCTTGAAAGTGAACTCTATTTTATACGTACTAATGGAAAAGTTGGTTCCGAATATAACTTAACGACTTTGTTTGAATGTAAATATCTTCATAGAAATATATTATTCTTTATTTGTATTAGAAATAAGATTTTTCATATACTTCAAGTGTTTATATTAGAACTAACTGTAGTCCAAGAAGAAAGTTATCTATTGCCAGTTGTACTAAAAGATACGACAGATGGCACAGTTTGTAAGTAACTTTGTAAGTATTGGCTCAGCTTTGAACTCAAGTCAAAACTTATTTTAACTATGAAATGTGAACAGTGTAGTTACCAATTAACAATTACATGAATCGTCATTATTGAAATATTGTTCATATAACTCATTTTTTGGCAATTTTTAGCATCGATTCTTACCAGTAATCTCACCAAAATATTTTATGGTATAGCTAAAAATTCCCAATATTCCTTCTTCCTTATGACGTCTGAATGACTAATTTTACAAATTTCTGCTTTTTATAATAAGTTAAATAAAGCTTTTCTCTTAAAAGTTAAATAATTAAGTTATAATTTGGCTCAAATATTTGTTTTAGCACGTTTAAATTGTGCAATAAGCAGCTTATAATGAACTACAAGTACGTTAACATTGATGGGCTTTATTTAAGCGACGACCTTTTACAAAAATGTCACAACGTAAATTTTACATTTCTCACAGAACGGGATGGTCGAATAATCTGCATATTTTAACTAACATTAGAACAGTCTATTACTATGTAAATTTTATTCATCTTTTTCAACGAGGCGTGTGAGTGTAAAAATAAATAAATTCCCTTGTGAACACTCAACCATAACATGCACGGAGGTTTTGACTACACATCAAGTCATAGCTTAATAAATACAAATTTCTGTTTATGCAAGGATGTCGAAGGCAGTTTTTGGCAGTTATTAATGCAATTTCACTTCAAGAGTTACTAGAGTTGGAGGATAAAATAATTTAACCATGAACTAAGGCCAAATGTAGTTAACAGTCTGTTAACTTGTAATTTTCTTATCAAAAATAAATAATCGCGATAATACACGGCACATTGTATGTAGTTTTAGCTTATTATTTCTTGTAATTGAATAAAGTCTGTATATATAATACCAGGCCCAGCTACAAAGGCGCCAATTACACGAGACAATAGTAATCTGCCCAGAGCGGCGGTATTGGCCATACGTTGTGTTCGCCTACAATATTCAATCATTTATGTATGATTAGCGTTCGATATTATATCAATTAATTGCTTCGGGTTATTGGAACGGAAATTTACAACGGACGCGCTATTATTTCATATTTGTTGCGACGCAATTATTATTTCGCTACAAAATTATATGCTGCTAGATTGCTACTGAATATGTTATTAATATGTTGTTATCTTCTGGTTTGCAGGTGTTTTCTTTTTCTTTGCCGTTGATTTTTTTTAAATTGAGGATTTATTCTATACTAGCAGGTGTTATGTTCTTCAGGGAACTCGTAGGAATTATGACAGATGTTTTTAGAACGTTATATCAAATTTGCTGTGACCATGGGGGTAGTTTAGCTAAATCAGCCACAATAAGATTACAGTAGAACTTTAAAGGTAGAAGGGAAAGAACCCTCAAGAAAATTAGGGTGTATTTGCAATGTTTATTTAAAATTTGAGCTCAATCAGTCTAAAATCGGTAGAAGCAACAATCTTACATTCATATTACTGAGTGTCAAGTACGATGCGTATTATTAGTTTTTAGTAGTATTTAAGATCTCCCTTTTTATATTTCCTCTAAAGAGAAAGCCCTCTCTTTTTTATGATGAATGGAGTAACAAGGATTTGAGAAAAATATGAAACAGTTCTTTAATCCGATGATACAACTGACACAAGAAAATATAACGAGTTTGCACGCAGCACGCTGACGTGAGGGAAGTGAATTTCCACATAAAAACTTTTAAAACTCAAAATCAGTGTAAAAACATAAATTTATTAAAATTTTTATTGAAATCTGAAAACATTGATTTTTGGCTGTTCTGATGCTCCTGGTTTCAATTACCTGCAAAGCTGGGAATACAATTTTGCGCATTATAATGTTAGGAAAAGATCCAGACAGGGTTTAAAGTAGGCGTGAGTCACTGGGGATGATAAAAGTACTCTAACAATGAAATAACAGGCTTTTCTAGTGTAAAACCCCCACAAGAAAACGTACTGTGTTTAGTCAAAAAACATTTTCCTTAATAACTTGGTAAATATTT
The DNA here is from genome assembly GCA_963675035.1 of Allygus modestus. Classification (NCBI taxonomy): domain Eukaryota; kingdom Metazoa; phylum Arthropoda; class Insecta; order Hemiptera; family Cicadellidae; genus Allygus; species Allygus modestus. Next base: position 18,467,276 of record OY776111.1, read on the forward strand.
ATGCTAGAATGACGAGTGAGGGCTTAAAACTTTCGCCTTACTAATTCCTATCTTTTTACATGCATTAATTTTACATCCGGGGCTTTTCTGACCCTTTTTGGGCCCAAAAACTCAAAATTTGAAAGATTAATCCCCAAAGAATGGGTTTAGAGTTTTCCGATTGTTTTTCCCAACGAACTCGTCCAACTGATTACAGAAAGGAACGTCCCTACCAAATTTGAAGTTAATCGGACAAAAAATGCGACCGCTAGAGTGAATACACACACACACACACACATATATATATATATATATATATATATATATATATATGTCTGTATATATATGTATATATATATATGTCTATATATATATATATATATATAAAATTTTGAACGACCCCCCAATACGTGTTCAGGGGGTCACGTTAGGAACTTCTATGGTGGTCCCGGGCTTAAGTTTCACCGTGCGGGTCATGCTAATAGTTCACTTTCCGAAGGAAATTCACTAATAATGTTATTTACACTTGACACCACTTACGCAAATAAGTATCATAGTTTTCCACAATGTTTCAGTTATTCGAATCGAAAGTAAGTATTTTAACTTCGACCTATTGGCAACAGTTGTACAGTATTTATGGTTGCAGCAATAAAGATATCAGACCGCCCCACCGGAGGGAGGCGCGGACCGAGCAGAACAACTTGACCCCACGGCACACGACAAGACACAACACAACAAAATACACCCGTCGCAGCAAACCTGCATACTCAGCGAATTTCCAATGAATATATAACATAACACTTAACAGGATTCATAAGAAATGTATTCACAAACAAGCGATATTTAAAATATTAATTATTCTCCATAAGAATAACATTGGGGATGAGTACGCAGGTTTGCTGCAACAAGGCACACAAAATAATGGGTTTTTATGCAAATATCAATAGAACTCATCTGAGTGAAGTCACATACCAAGTTTCATCCATATACATTCATAAATAAGCGATATATAACATTTTAAGTATTTTCCATAAGAATAACATGGAGACCAAGTACCTAGGTTTGCTGCTACAGGAACCATAGGCGAAAAATTGTTTTTTTGTGCAAACAACAATAAACCATAACCAGATCAAGCCATATACCAAATTTTGCCAGTTTATGTTCATAAATAAGCGAGATATACAATTTTTCTTTTTCTCCATAAGAATAACATTAGACAACGTACTGTGTTTAGCACTTTCAATATCTCGGTAACCAATTGACGTAGAGCAATGATCAAAATACCAAATTGTTTGTTTTTTTAAGCTGAATTCAATGGTGTAAATTAAAATTTGATTTAAATTAAAATTACATGTGAAAACCCCAAAAAACACATTTTTGGGGTACAAAACCCCCCAAAAACCCCCCTTCGGATGGTGCGATTCATCTGGTTTTCGAACTTGTTCAAATAAATGGTACTTTACACATTTTTACCAAATTTCATTAAGATCGGACCTTTTTTACGAGAGTTATTGTGCTTACGGACACATATATATATATATATATATATATATATATATATATAAATATATATATACATATATAAAAATTTGAACGAATGGTGTTTTTGGCATCTGGGGACCTCAAAATGAAAAGTTATTATGGTCTCGGGCTTAAGTCTTACCATGAGACCTACGGTAATAGCTTCTTCCCTATAGGGGAAATTCGCTAAAAGACAGAGTTATAACTCCCGCCACGTTGCGTTAGCCAGTCACTGGTTTTGTAAGCTCCTCTGTTCCTGGGCAAACAAACTAAAATGTCTCCCAGTTTCATTTCACATTAATCGGGTTTTGATTTGTGTTTATATTTAACGGATTTTAATACTTTATATTCTACGATAAGTCAAAGCAACTTCGTTATATTGAGGTGATCCGAGGCCAATATCTTAAAGTTACTGGGGGTCACTCTAGATAACCTAAATACCAAGTACAGTTCGGGTCACAGTGCTTGGCATGTGGTTAGCGTATGCTCTGGAATGACATCGCCTCTATTTGGCTTAGTACAGTTAGTGTTACAGTCTACTTTTGTCAACAGAAAGCAAAAATCACTTATTTAATTTTAAAACATTTGTTTTGATTGTTTTTTGTTAATGTCTACTTTTATTTACGAGACATTTCAGTACTTTCTCGCCTTTCCCAGGTGCCAAGCACCGTGAACCGGGCTGTACCTTCTAACCCTCTGGATTACCCTATAAATTACAATTCTAGGCCCTAAACCATTTGTTTACTAATACAATTCTGTATCCTATACATTAAAAGAAACTTTGTTTCTTTATCCAAAATTATGAGTAAACCACTGACGGATATTCATGGTTCTTCTTTGTAGGAAAGGCAGTTTCAAGTAGAAGGGGTTGCAGATGCCTTAATTTCCATTTACAGTTTTAATTTTGAAAAGTCTAGGAGCCGATGTGAACATTTTAAGGTTGTTACAAAGAACTTTAAAATCATAAGGTGGATTTATTTAATCAGCTGCGAAAAATTTCATCTAGTAATATACATTGTACAGTGAGGATAGTTTGCATTCTATACTATTATACGAGTAATATTTGCTTGATTGGTTGGTTGTTTGCACAATTATCTCGAAAACGGCTCCGAGGATTTCCTTCAAATTTTTGAAATAACTATGTTCTGGTATAAAAATATGTTTTCGACAGGTCTCATCCCCAGTAAAAATCAAATAATGTTAAAAAACGAAATTGAAAAGTTAAAAGATGCTTATGGAGTTTCAAATCAAAACAAAATAATTGTAACAGCTGTTCATAATTAACCAGGGAACTGTCAAAGTAATACTCATGTTGTTTATGATTATTAACATGTGGTTTCCTGAGAGCAGAGATTAAAAGATTTGAGTGAATATTACATATATAGAGTAGTAAAATAAATCAAAGGGACATTGAGCTATAAATAACAACTGGAGTGACCTTAAAATGTAGAAAAGAGGCAAATGAGTTATACAAAACTGATTATTAATAAGGGGAAGTGGTGAAATATTACAACAAGTCATCTAAACAAACTGACAGGCCTTCCCCCCAGCAAAGCTCGGCCCCCAGGTACTATAGGGATATACAGGAAATATCACATTTATATCCTACGTTTTAGTTTATCCCGGCAAGGCTGCGACCGCTGTAATTAAATTGTAGTTTTACCGAACCGTAAAAAAGGAAAAACTAGTAAACATAGCTAGAGAGTAGATTCTTAACTCTGTTTATGAGTGTTTTTAGGTTTATATTTTAAAAAGTATTACCAATAAAAAGCATAAGTTATAGAGCTAAGTAGGCCGGGTTAGTAGTAAGAGATTCAAATTATTTCTGAGTGACACTAACTAACACAGGAGGGAATTAAAGTCATTTTATTCTGGTGTCAGACACGTGTTATCTTTATCTGACACATAAGAAAATGTAATGAACTACGTCTTACAACATGGATACATGTATTCATGTGTTTCATTCTCTCATTGGTCCTGATTAGTAATGGCGTGGTCGATTCAAAACGTTTACATTGGCATGTAATAGTTACATGTATAATTACCGTCTTCAACGTTAGTACATAAGTGTAAATATTTTGTATCATTTAGAGATGTATTTAAGACATAAGGCTTTGTTTGCCTGTCTACGCCATGGACATTTTACATAGTTGTTGGTGACAACGGTCCAAACTCCTCAAAGTCATGTGGACACCGGGAGTCAAACTCCTCAAAGTCATGTGGACACCGGGAGTCAAACTCCTCAAAGTCATGTGGACACCGGGAGTCAAACTCCTCAAAGTCATGTGGACACCGGGAGTCAAACTCCTCAAAGTCATGTGGACACCGGGAGTCAAACTCCTCAAAGTCATGTGGACACCGGGAGTCAAACTCCTCAAAGTCATGTGGACACCGGGAGTCAAACTCCTCAAAGTCATGTGGACACCGGGAGTCAAACTCCTCAAAGTCATGTGGACACCGGGAGTCAAACTCATTACCTCTTGATCCGAAATCCGAGACGCATCCCGTCAGGCTAGCAAGGCACCTTTGATCTTTATTGGTCTGATTGGCAAATACAAGTCATATTCACTTTACATCAAAGAAATCGATCAATCTTAATTGTAATATCACAGTGTCAATACTTTATGCTTAACACTATAATTTGATTAGTAAACAAATAATAAAACTGCAACTAATTACAAAACACAGAAACGTGCATTTAAGAGGCAAAAGTTTAAATTGAATTAAAAGGGCCTATTTGAAAATAAAACAAAAATTAAACATAACTACATTAATATAAACATAACACCATCACAACATAACATCCAAAAATACATACATACATAACCCACATAACATAAACATGAAGCATAACACACTTCTGTAAGTAAATTCCATAATTAAAATAACACGCATTTTGCTGAGCAAAAGTTGTAATGTTCTAAATGTTTTGAGGGTACGATTCAACCATATATTAAAATAGAAAAGGTTAAAATTTATGTTTTATTCAAAATACTTAAATTATTACATTTTGTTTTGAGATTGATCTCCGCTTCGTGAACTTATTTTGTTCATCAAAAAGGCTGATTGAAACCAATATCTTGATGAGTAAACAAACTTAAATTATTGTCATAGTTTACAGTATGAACCTAAGCCCCGGAGAACTCTTTTAGCGAATTTCCCCCATAGGGAAGAAGCTATTACCGTAATCGGCATGGTAAGACCTAGGCCCGGGACCATGATAACTGTTCATTTTAAGGTCCCCAGACCCCAAAAACACCATTAGTTCGAAACTGTAGATATATATGTGTCCGTGAGCAGGATAACTCTCGTAAAAATTATCCGATGATGAAATTTGTTTATGAAATTTAGTATAAATGTGTAAAGCAACATTTATGACTTTAAGTTCGAAAACCAGCCAGATCGCTTTATCCGAAGGGGTATTTTTGGGGGGTTTTGTACCCAAAAATGGGTCTTTTGGATTTTTTACATATAATTTTGGAAATAGTCAAAGTTTAGTTTTTACCATTGTGTTCAGCTTAAAAAACACACAATTTGGTATTTTGATCATTCCTCTACGTCAATTGGTTCCCGAGATATTGCAAGTGCTAAACACAGTACGTTGTCTAATGTTATTCTTATGGGGGAAAAGAAAAATTGTATCTTGCTTATTTATGAACGTACACTGATGAAACTTGGTATACGGCTTCATCTAGTTGTGGTACATTGGTATTTGCTCAAAAAAAACCTTTCTGCCAAAGGCTCTTGTAGCAGGAAACCTGCGTACTCAGCCCCATGTTATTCTTATAAATAATAATTAAATGCTATATCTCCCTTAATTATGAACATAAATGAATAAAAACTGTTATATGACTTCACCTAGTTGAGTTATATTGATATTAGCATAAAACTCCATTTTTTGTGTTCCTTGATGCAGGAAACCTGCGTACTCAGCCCCAATGTTATTCTTATGGGGAATAATTAATATCGTTTATATTGCTTATTTGTGAATATATTTTTATGAAACTTGGTAAGTGACTTTATGTAGTATTAAGACATTTATATCTCCATTGGAAATTCGCTGAGTATGCAGGTTTGCTGTGATGGGGGTATTTACTTTTGCATTTATTTCATTAACTCTGTATAAACAAATATATTGTTCATGTTATTTGCAAGTTTTTATCTATTGAAATGTTGATAAAGATCTAGTACCACGGTTACAAAGTATTATTTTAAAAATAAAGCTATTCCAAAGAAGTGACCTATTTCCCAGGGGCGGCTTTTGTATGTAAATACGGAGACCTCGTTGTTCCAGTAGATTGTTATGGTTCCATTTGCATCCCCATATCCACAGATTATATCTTTGTTTAACCTTTAATGTTTTCATGACTAAAATCAACGAGGCATTTATCAACTGGCGTTGTGATACATTGAAAGAGAGTATTATTTCGTGCGAAACTCATACTGTAGAAATAAATTAAATTTTAAAAACTAATTTAAAACAATCATTTGACGACCAATTATGTATGTAAAGAGAATTGTATTTCGATAACAACCAAACCGATTTTTTTACACAATGTATGAGGCGAATATAATATAAATAAAATAATTCCTATAGTACCCTGGTGAAATTCCTTTTTATAGCGTTTATATTTTCCGATTTAAAGTCACGATCACAGCGCTCGTTCAACTTAGTACACAACCTAATTTAATACCAATTTTGTAAGCAAATAGCAAATATACTAGGTGTACGCTCATTCCTCGCGTATAAGGGTAATTGAAACACATGATCAAACTTAAATCGAGTCTCATAAAAAATTCAATATCTGATTTGAGTAACATCATCAGAATCCATTCCGATATCATTTAACTGCCGCCAGAATACCGGATTTTATGTCTATACAGTATAGCTATAGTTTTAGTCACTTCTCTGAGAATCAATTATCGCGGTAGCTGAGAGGTATCGCACTGGCTCTTGGAGCGTAATGTCGCAGGTTCGGTTCCCGCCGCCAACCTAACATTTTATCCGTAGAAAAACATACATACATTTATCACTTGTTTTTATCAAAGTAAATGTTGTATAAATACGTAAATTTATTTATTTTTAAAATAAATTGAAGATTTCAGGCATGGTTTGTTGTTAGGATTGGCATGGGTGCGTTATCTTAGAACAAACAGAGCATTTTGGGCTAAGCAGTGACTTTAGCAGTGTGGTTAATTTAACTTTTAAGAGAACAGCGAGTTTCCTATATCAACTAATGTTAACAATTTCTATAGGCCAAGTCAACATATCCTTAAGGATTAACAATAAATCGTCAGGCCCAATTATTTAGATGAAAAAATGAGATTTCAATATATTGTTTCAATAGCCTAGCTTCAATAGCTATCATGAAATTAAATTCTATAAACATGGGTTGGTCCAAGACCGTACATGAAACTTCTAAAATGGCAAGTAGCCTAAGTGTATAGACCTACATTTTATAACCATAGGTCGAAGTTTATGATGAAAACAGCTCAGTATAATCCAAACCTAGTATTTGTCAAATCATTTCAGATAACCTGTATAAAAGGTTTAGTTTGGTTAGAATAGTTTAAAGTTTTTATTTTGGTTCACTACAACATTCCTGGTAATCTTTTAAAGTATTTTACAACATCGTATTGCCAGTTTAATGTCGGCTTACTCTTACTGTAATCCAACCCTAGGCTATGTCAAATCATTCCAAGATAACCTCACGAAAAAAGCTGTTTGGTTAGAATAATCTATAGCTTTTATTGTGGTTACCTACTGCATTACTGGTAATGTATTTTAGGTAATGTAGACAATTTTTATTATTAATTTAGTGAAAATATAACCTAACAAATAATTGTCCTACAAAAATAAATTTTAAGGTTGTTCGCTTACTGTGACTAACTTCATCAACGCTTTCTAGACAAATTGAGGCTTTGTACACTTTATACACATGACAATCACAATATTACCAATTGTCTAAGAAAATGTAATAAAACAAACTATTTTATAAGTTAAGTTAATATCTTAGTATCTACAGTCATCACAAAGGTATTTTGAGTTTTTCGATCTGCCACACGCGTCGTCTGTCGTCTGCCACTGTTACAATCATTGCCTCTGTCCAACTGACGATATTTACACAGATTAGGCGTACTAAGGGAATATTAACTGTATGGATATATTTTTTTTAAACGTACACTTAATAATTTATAAAATAATAAATATGCTCACAACTTAAAAATATACTTCGATTTATCTCTCTTGTGTGTTTTTTGTTGGTAAAAAACTGTTGTTATCCAGTATAACAAAGTATACTCTAGTAAACCAACTATTGTTACTCTGTTGTTGAAACAAAGACGTCGGCTAAATTTTAACGATTCAAGTACCACTAAAATGGCTTCCAATGTTATTCTTATGGAGAAAAAAATAAATTTGGTTTTAAGATAATTTGATTAATACTGAACGAAATTATCTGAATAACGAACTTGACCGAGATTTTGACCTGTTAAGTTTTTCTGGAAAATTTTAAGTTTAACTGTGGAGGCATTCTCGAGTTATTGTGGTCACAGACACGCCAGTTGAGTTGATTCTCTTACCAGTCTAAGCAGTAAAGTTGTGTATAAGGATACTTTCACTTCGTTCAATTATCCAATAAAAGCCCTTTTGTTCTCAAAAACTAAAAGGACGCTGCTGGGATAGTAATGTAATGTTAAAGGATAGGTATGATATCATTAAAGGAACTAAAACTCTCTGTACATTTTAAGGTTAGTTTTTACCTTTAGACTATTTTGGAAAATATTGGGCGTATATGGAAAGAAATTAGATTGTCTATCCCTCTATAACTATTTTAGTTCAGATCGAGTCGGCGTATTTGAAGAGTTTAAATTTCGAATTTAAGTTGTATTTTGTAAACGTAGGTTAAATTAAATTATGATAAAGCTATACAATAAAATAATTTGTAACTGTTCTTACGTTTTCATAAAAAGCTCAAACATATGGCAGAATCATTCATTTAAAAGCATTATGCGACCTTAGCATATAATGGCCACAGTATTCTTCACGCAATGGTAATACGGGTAGGATGAACCGCCGACGCGACGGCAGACGTAACAGGGCCTATACTACCCTGCTGTGTGGGAGGTGCTGAGTTGTGTTTGTTTGCTGATGATACGTCAATAATTGTGGATGGCATATGTCGTGAGATCATGGAGGTCAATAGCTTTGTTGAGTCAAATATGATTGTCCAGTGGTTTCGGGAAAATGGTTTGGCTATCAATGCTAACAAAACTTCTGTAATTGATTTCTCAATTTTGGCCAAGCGTAATGATAATCTGACTATCTTGGTCGATGAAGCAGAAGTCTGCTCCAATGACAATGTTAGGTTTTTGGGGTTAAATGTTGATAGACATCTTAGATTTTCTGCTCATGTTAGCGATGTCGCACGAAAGTTATGTTCTGGGATTTTTGTACTTCGTAGACTAGCTTTCTTTACAAATACTGAGGTTCTTCTTACTTCGTATTACGCGTTGATCTTTCCATATATTTCATATGCTGTCGCAATCTGGGGTTCAGATATAACCAAACCCATTTTTGTCCTCCAAAAGAGGGCAGTGCGAATTGTTGCTGGTCTTCGAAGGAGGGAATCATGCAAGACCGTTTTCAGGGAACTAAAACTTCTCACGTTCCCTAGTATTTATATTTATCAAACTTTGATTTTTTTAAAGCAGAACCACAGTATTTTCAATTCCCTTGTCCCTCAATCTAACTATGGCCTCAGAAAAAGAAACAAACTAAATATTCCTTATCACAGTACTTCCTTCTTTAAAATCCATAATATTTTAATGCAACAATATTATTTAATGCTCTACCTGATGTCCTTAAAACTGAATCGTATGACATCAGTTTAAAAGAAAGCTTAAGTCCTTTTTGTTGGAGAAGTGTTTTTATTCCGTAGATGACCTGGGCACCTTGGGTTGCCCGCCTCTAATAGGAGATGGTGGATAGGTTAAAGGGTGGTTCATTCTCCCTCGGGATCTTGCTGTCCCCATTGGACATTTCCCATCCCTGCAGATAAGTTCCTTCCAGTAACTTACAATATCCTAAAGGGATATTAGAGACGTTCCTAGTATTACAGGGCCTCCTAATCCCTCGGATCCAACATTTAACATCCTTATTTCCTACATTATGCGTTTATAGTATAAATATAACATTCCTTACAGTTTTTTTTATAGTTAGTTCCTGCAGTCTTTTTAAGTTGTCAAGTAAAAAATATGAATTTTACATTAAAACCTTGGAAATATGGCATTATTAAAAGGAATTATATGGATCTTAGGAAGAGGTTTTATGATAAACGGTTGACAAATCATAAAACTTCTGACTACAATCCAGATAATTCCTTAGTTAGGGTTGATAATGTTTGGAATTTAAACGTTTTGGGAGACTTGTGTTTGGGAACAAAGCACAAGTACGAACACTGAGGCAAGCATATCCGGAGGTTTAGTAACCGCATCGCTGATCGACAGATCGGCAATGCTGAGACTTCAATTGGCAGCGTCACAAAAGCATTTTCAATTTACAAACATCGTATGCGTTTCTTTTAAGTTTTAAAATACGTCTCTTGGAAGTTCCTAAGGCAAATATAAGCTTTTAGAGTTTAAAAACTCGGTTGTAAGATTATTTTTATGCTGTAATGCTTTAAAAATATGATTTACTCTAGAAATAACAGTAAAACTGTCATAGTACTTTATTTTGATTGTGAAAATATACTTACATGACAAATTAAGTGGACAATAAATAGACCCAGCAAAAAAACCTTTACGTCGGTTCAATTAACTACGTTTACTTTTTTACTTTCTCCCCTTATACATAGTATATGGAGAAAGTATTGTTTTCGTCAAAATTTTCGAATTTGAGTTGTTAGTGGAAATATTCGTTTTGGTGCTCCCTGAACCCAAAAAAGTGGTTTTTACGTGATGTCTGTCTGTGTGTGTGTGTGTGTGTGTGTCCGTGTGTGTGTGTGTGTGTGTGTGTGTGTGTCTGTGTGGATGTGTACAGAGCTAGAGCCCTAACCAATGGACCGATTTTTATGAAATTTGGTATGTAGGTACTAATCCACGATATCTCCAGGCGTTTTTTTCATTTTTTTGAATTTTTTATTTTTAAGGGCAAATATCCCCCAAAAACCCCCAAAAAACATGAAAAATCCAAATTTCTCAAAAACGGCTCTAACGATTTTGATTAAACTTTAGTGGTTTGTAGAGCTTTAGGTTTCCAACAAAATGACATCACCCGAATTTCTGGAAAAATTCGGGTTCAGAAGTTACAGGACTTAAAACATCCAAAATTCAGTTTTTTGGATTTTTCATAAAAAATCATAAGTGCTGCAAAAGATTACTATTCACCATTGAAAAGAGCTCAAAAAAATAAATGAATTAGTATTTTGAATTACTATTCTACGATTGCTAGTTGCGGAGAAAATTGAAATTTTCAATTAGTGGTAAACGCAGTACGTTGTCCAATGTTATTCTTATGGGGAATACATAAATTACTATTTCTCTCTTATTTACTGATCAATTTCATTAAAACTTGATATGCATGTCAAGTTAGCATTGACCAATAGAGGATGTTCGAAATATGTTGCCATTTAACCCTGGGGGGGACAAGGGGGCATTTCCCCTCTCAAAATGTCTTTGTTTAGCAACGGAATCTATAGTGCTCCAAAAAAGGGATTTTGGTGAATATTTCTGAAAACAACTATTTTAGACAATTTTCAGTTCATTTATCTGTACTTCATATTCTATATTTAGTAAATAAAAAATCTTTTTTTCATTAAAGTCTGGCTAAAAGGGAGAAAGTATGTGTCAGTTTCCTGATACCTTTTATTTTATTTACATTTGACTGATTGTTAAAAACACCCAAGTTTGAATCTTGCTAGTAATGTCGTTATTAAACTAAAATATGCACAAACTCCTTTCCGAAACACACTATTATAAATTTACGAGTTCTGAGGATTTCCTTACTTCTCCCCTCCCATTCCCTTTCCTGATTATTAAATTCCCACCCCTTCTTGGTACTCTCTCAGAACAAGCTTTTGATTAGGTACAAGACGTTTTAGCGAATTTCCCCTATAGGGAAGAAGCTATTACCGTAGTCGGCATGGTAAGACCTAGGCCCGGGACCATGATAACTTTTCGTTTTGAGGTCCCCAGACCCCAAAAACACCATTCGTTCGAAACTGTATATATATATATATATATATATATATATATATATATGTGTCCGTAAGCACGATAACTCTCGTAAAAATTATCCGATTTTGATGAAATTTTGTATAAACGTGTAAAGTAACATTTATGACTTTAAGTTCGAAAACCAGCCAGATCGCTTTATCCAAAGGGGTATTTTGGGGGGGTTTTGTACCCCAAAAATGGGTTTTTTGAATTTTTTACACATACTTTTGGAAATAGTCAAATTTTAGTTTTTACCATTGGATTCAGCTTAAAAAAACACACAATTTGGTATTTTGATCATTTCTCTACGTCAATTGGTTACCGAGATATTGAAAGTGCTAAACACAGTACGTTGTCTAATGTTATTCTTATGGAGGAAAAGAAAAATTTTATATCTCGCTTATTTATGAACGTATACTGACAAAACTTGGCATACGGCTTCATCTGGTTGTGGACCATTGATATTTGCTCAAAAAAAAATTGTTTGCCAAAGGTTCCCGTAGCAGCAAACCTGCGTACTCAGCCCCATGTTATTCTTATGTAGAATAAGTAACGTGTTATCTCCCTTAATTATGAAAATAAATTAATGAAATTTGGTACGTGGCTTTACCTAAATGAGTTATATTGATATCTGTATAAAACCCCATTTTTTGTTTTCCTTCCTTCAGCAAACCTGCATACTCAGCCGCCATGTTATTCTTATGGAGAATAATTAAAATGTCATAAATCGTTTATTTATGAATGTATATTAATGAAACTTGGTATGTGGCTTTATGTGGTATTATGATACATATATATGCATTAGAAATTCGCTGAGTACGCAGGTTTGCTGCTACGGGGGTATTAATATTGCCGTAGTTTAGTTGGTTTGAGAAATACTAAACTTTACTGCAAGTCTACACCACTACGTAAATAGCCACATCATTATTAAATAGATTTGTTTACATTTCTTTAATGAGTAGTTTTATAGATACAATTTATTGGACGACAAAATTTCAATAGTATAGAAATAAATCCAGATGATGGGTTTGGATTAATAATTTAGCATTTAGAATTTAGTAAATGTAAATATTTACTTATATTAAAGCGTTAAACGATTTTAGATTTTCAGCTACTCAAAATACATTTTAAGTTTTCAAAAAAGTGTTAGAATTTAGATTTTTAAGCTATTAAATATAATTGAACGTGTTATTTAAGACTTCTGAACTGTCAGTTGGCTTTGATTCTCCGAAAACACTTTGACAAAAACATTTTAAGTAATTTTACAAATTAAATACCGTGCAACAAAATTATTAGAAGGAGAATTTTCTTAGATAAATCACATTACAGTGAGAAAGCCACTTACTTAATTAAATACAATTAAATTAAATTAATTAAATTAATTAATTAATTTAATTAATTAATTAATTAATTAAATTAATTAATTAATTAATTTAATTAATTTAATTAAATTAATTAATTTAAATTAATTAATTAATATAATATAATTAAATATAAGTTTTTAAAGCTTATTTGTGCTCATTAGCTGTATTTATCACTATGTATTTAACTCAGCATATGCTATATGCTATGCATATGCTATATGTTACCCCTTCCACGAGGAATACATTATCAGGGAAGCTCGCTTAGAACGTTATTACTGAGATAATCCTTTAAGCCGAAGAAACACAGCGTCACGCGTCTCGAGGAACTACACGGGAGATGGTAACATCACCTGACATTTTATAATCACAGAAGTTGGTATTACTGATTAAATAAAACTATTTTAGTTAACAGATTTTCTGTAATATTTTCTTCGTCATTTTTAGGAGTGAGTAAGTAGTTACAACTTTGTGGGTAGTAACACTATTAATAAACCAAGATCTCAGAGAAATATTTTAGCTAATGACATTATCATATTAAGGTACATGTTATTTTTAAATAGCATTTATTATTTTTAAGGGTGAAAAATAAAGAGTAAAATAAGTTTTCTGAAATGATAAAACCAGAACAGAAGATGTAGTAAAACTTTTTTTCAGTAAAAAATGTAGGTATAGAAAGTTTGTTAACCTTTTTCATCCTGAATGTATTTAGATTTTAAAGCTGACAGAAGTTTATTGTTACCAAATAGTGAGACTTCCTTTCAAAATGCCTTGCTATATAGAGATAAGTAAACTATTTAAGAATTTAAAGTATAAAGAGATAAAGATTTAAGGTTACAATTTTTTCCCGATTTCCTTTCTTAATCTAGTCTTTGTAATATGGGCACTGCTGGAGCTGATGTATTTATTTGTTAAGTATTCAACATTCTTTCACTAAAAATATATGATTTCAGTGTTATCTAGGAAGGAAACCATGTTTTTGACATTACGTAATATGCAAATCCTCCTTGTAATTCCCTAGTGTATATGAGTGTGTTTGTTCTGTCCGTACTCTTCAATTCCAAATGTTTTGTTAAATTTAAAATTTTGTTTCCATTTTGCAGTTTCCCAAGAACAAAATGGCTTGTTTAGGCACACTTACATAATAAAGTCCTGTTGTTTTTCTTGATTAGCAGTTTTTCCTGTCCATTTCAATTCTTTTATCCATCTTTAAGTTAGTAATCGCATTCTACCTTATAGTAAGTTGAACAGCCCTCTTTGTTTATATTTCTTAAAATGGAAAACAAAGTACATTATTAGTACTATTTGTTTATTTATTTATAACCTTGTGTTATTCAAACAAGATTGAATTATTGTCTAAGCCACAGTTGCATGGAATTTTATATGATACAAGGTGTTTGAGAGAAAGTCATCCTGCCATACCTAAATTCAGAATTTTACTGGAATGTATGCAAATAATTTGAAACTAAATATATTGGATTTTTATACACTTCTTAACAAATCAAGTACAGTACAAACACATTAGTAGCTAATTCAATTTTGTCTACGGATATAAAAATATTGTATCCGTATGTATGATATAAAAAAATGTATATTCTAAAACAGCTGACGCTTCCATCTTTCAGCCTGCCTACCATCAGGATTAGGGAGACATGTGGCAATAATCCTTATTAGGTGCATCTTCTTTTCCCTTCTTTATTCTATGATTATATTAACAATTATTTTATATAAAATCCTCTACCACTAGATAAGCTACTCAGCTGAGGTGACAATTCTGATATTTAGTTTAATGAATACAAAAATACAAGTTGGCTTAATTTTCCAAAGTGGATGGAATCATTTGTAATATTCCTGCGCTAGCTGTAGCAGATTTCTATACGTCATATGTAGTCGAGATTCAGAACAGAGTATTATTTCTAACCTAAATCATACCAAGTGCTGGAGAAAAATAAGTTTATAGTGAAGCAAGAAAACTTCTTTATTTGGAAACTTTACTATTATAATTCGTTTTTTACACAAACAAATTTAATTTTTATAGTTATTCCATTTAATTTAATCTATCAACTACAAGATTGCTATCCCAGAAGTTACTGTGTTTTTTTCCTTAGTGGTAATAGACAAGGTCTATGATCCACCAATGCCTCAACACTACACGTAGCTCCGTGATGACTTTTGTATTGCATTGTTAAAATCGGTTTGTGGCCTGAATTTCCACATCGCTTAAAAAATGGTTTTATCATCAATCGACGATTTTAAAGAGTTTTATTTTTACAATTGTGTTTTTAAGCATTATTATACACTGGTAAGTAATAAAGGGTGTTTTTAACCTGACTGTAATTTTTTTATCTAAATAAACTATCCATCCCCTTAAATATTTAATAAATAACAAAATATTTGCTCTATCTATGCGTAGTAACCAGTTACGCAAAAAATGCATTTATTTTGTATATTAGTTAAACTGGTTTAAAATGGTTTTACTTTCGTACTAGATTTTGTGAAATTACTGTTGTCAAAGTGACTTTTAAGGTTATCAATTTATTTTCATTTATCCTAGAAAGGGTTGTCTTTAATTCTAAATTAATTGCTCTAATTCGTTTATCCTGTGTTAAATTCAATTTGTTTTAAAGACAATTATTATTGTATATGTGTTAAAAACTTGTATTAATACTAACACGCTGAGAAATGTTTTGTAGAAGAAGTTTAAATACTGAAGTTTATTGGAAAACTTTGTAAACTGCTTGAATTAGGAGAAGCTATATCAACAAGCAAAGTTAAATAAGAGACATCTGAGATTCGGAGACTTCATAGAGTTAAAGAAGAAAACTTGGGTTACTTATCATGTTTCTGTAACTCCGAGTTTAGTCAGAAACGTGTTCTATATCAAAACCCCATCGTTCAATTAAATCTGTAAACAACTTTAAAGAACGTGTTTAGATTTCGAATCTTATGACGAAGAGCAAAACTTATAAATTGGGTTTGCTAGATTATTCTTTGTGTTCACATTATTTTGAATAAGAATGAATGTGAATTGTGCAGTCGGTAAGCATTGTAAATCGGTGCATTTAAATAGCTTAAAACACATTATACTATCATCAAGGCAGTGATTTGTCGTGTATTATATTATTTACATTCAAATATGCTTTGGAATTTAGTTAAAATTCTTTAATAACCACTGTTATTTTTATATCTACTTTATATGGATTTATCAACAATAAGATGACTTACATTAATTTCTACAGAAAATACAACTCAATTTACGAAAATATAAATCTGAAAAGCACAAGTTTATATTCTTACAAGTAGCCTTCAACAGTTTATCACATGAAAGAAACAAATAAACGTCCTTAAATCCTCATTTGTGAAATATTTTTCGTGTTTTAGCTTAAATGTATTTCTGTTGAATTTGATTCATGATGATTATCACATATTTGCAAAATAACGAAATACGAGGCATGTTTTTTAAGTAAGTACCGTTTTTAAATTTCTCCGCTCCAGCGCTGCGATTGGAATTTTGGACATTTGCGCTGTGTATGTGCATCTATTGGCAAGCCTGCGCCGGAAATTCGACAACAATCGGCCGTGTTTACATCCGGTATCGAGCATTCAAAATGACACCGCTGATCGAGACTGCCGCCGACTGTGAAGTGTGCGCTATAATTAGATTTTTAAGTGCTAAAGGTGTGAAAAGCCATTGAAATTCATCGGCAGATTAGTGAAGTGTATGGCGAGGACATTATGAGTGACGGAATGGTACGCAAGTGGGTAAGGGCATTTAAAGACGGCCGCACCAACGTTCATGATGAGCAACGCACTGGGCGGCCATCTGTCATTACTGATGAATTGGTGCGTAAAGTCGATGACAAAGTGAGAGAGAACAGACGATCTCATCATTATCTGATGAGTTTCCTTTGGTTTCCAGAAGCATCCTTTATAATATTGTGAATGAAAAATTAAAGTACCGAAAATTGTGCTCACGCTGGGTGCCGAAAATGTTGACAGAGGTGCACAAAACCAAGCGTCTAGGCAGTGCATTGACTTTTCTTGAGCGCTACGATGAGAAAGCGCTTGATTTGTTAAGTCAAATTGTTACAGGCGATGAAACATGGGTGTCTTATGTTACGCCAGTCATAAAAACAATCAATGGAATGGCGGCATTCACATTCGCCAAAGAAACTGAAGTTTAAGCAAACGATTTTAACCCGAAAATTGATGTGTACTGTCTTTTTGATTGTGTTACTGGTGGATTTTTTGCCTCGTGGTGACACAATTAACTCAATATCGTACCGTGAGACCTTGAAAAAATTGCGCCGGGCAATCCAAAACAAGCGGCGTGGAATGTTGTCCAATGGGGTCATTGTGTTACACGACAATGCCCGTCCACATGTGGCTAATCTGACGCAAGAACTAATCGAATCATTTCGCTGGGAACAACTTGACCACCCTCCATATAGCCCGGATCTAACGCCCACTGACTACCACCTTTTCCTATATTTAAAGCAACATCTTGGTGGTCAGCACCTAGACAACGATGATGAGGTCAAAACGGCAGTGACGCAGTGTTTATCGAGTCAGGCGGCAGAATTCTTTGAGGAAGGAATGCAAAAGCTCGTGGAACGATATGATAAATGCCTTAATATTGATGGAAACTATGTCGAAAAGTAGATTAAGATACTGGCTTTCAAGTAAAAATGTAATTATTACAATAAGTATACTGGTTTTTGTTTTATTTTGAAACGGTACTTACTTAAAAAACGTGTCTCGTATATTAGTGGCAAAAACACAACCGTAAATAAAGGAGATTTTTAAACTGGTTTGAATTTATGAATATCAAAATAAACTTTTAATAGTTGCATGAAGCAAAAACCATTAGATTTATTATTAATACCAAATGAATGTGTTCTATTAAATATATAAGTGTCCGAGAGCAGGAATTCATCGCAAGATTTGTTTCCACCAGCAATATCACAGATCTGCGCTAATTCTTGAAGAACCTAGCGTCACTAAGCCAATAATGAATTTTAACAAATCAAATAGGTAATCTAGAAATATTTAACAGAGTTATGTAATATTGCCTAACCGAGACATTAAACAGAGGTATTATTAAAAGATAACTTTTCAGTTATGTAAAACTCAAAAATACAAGTTGGCTTAATTTTCCAAAGTGGATGGAATCATTTGTAATATTCCTGCGCTAGCTGTAGCAGTTTTCTATACGTCATATGTTGTTGCGATTGAAGGAGGTAATTTTTCCTCCTTTAAATTTAAATTTATTAAACATTTCTTATTATATATTTCAAACCAAGTATCCTAAAATTTCAGGCACTTAATTAACATTTAGCGTATGAAGAAGAAATCTTAATGTAATATATTTAAACCATCCATACCTGGGGCTGAGCTTCAATTTTAACTAACAATAACAATTTCCACTAGAAAAAGCAACTATAAAATAAATTATATAGAGCTCGTTTGACTTGAATCTAAATACGTTTTTAAAATAGTATACAGAATATTTTAACTTTAAATCTACATTGTGAACTAAAAATAGCCTTAATAATGAAAACCAAACTTTCTGAAGTAAAGTTATCTGAAAATACAAGTGAAGTAGGATGTTTCTAGGTCTCTGAAGTAATTCACTATCGAAAAGAACCGCACATAGAGTACGTAATGCCCCATGTGCATTCCCTGGTCGTACATTCCTTGCTATTGAATCCACAACAGTGGATAAATCCTTACACAACCTCTGGAGAGCCACGTGACTTGCTTGTTAACTGTCTATGATCTTTTTCTGCACCCTTAAAAATGTAGACCATCGTAAATTGGATAATTAAATCAAATTTTGAGCTCATGACTATTAGTAATAGTGTTTTGTGTAAAGATGGGTTTGCGAGTCTTATTGTCTAATTACATCTTGTATTATACGTGTTTTATCGTGTACTCATAAAACTATTGTTAATTCCATGTGGTTTTCAACTTCAATTACCTTTAATAATGTGCACGATTTTTATGTTGAATAAATCGTTGTAGTCGTTTTCGGTAAGGAAACAATTTGTTGAAGTACAGAGTTAAACTATCAAATAGTTGAAAAACATTTAATAATAATGATTTAATCACAAAATATTAAGTCTGATAATTGTATATCTTTACACCAATGGTATTTGTATTAACCATAATGCAGGAAACGACCCAAAGCTGTTGCTGTCTATAAAATATATTGAGACAAGGTTAAAATAGGTTGTTTCCCCGTAACGGATAGGAAATTATCAAACAAAATTGGCAATGAATTTTGTAAGAAATAATTTAGAGAAACGTGGTGTGAATGCAAGCAAGAATTACCAAGGGTGGCATAACATTGCTCATCGGACGGTAGAAGGAGAGTAGGACTACCCCCACTTGAGCAAGCCAATCAGAAGCCAGCATTTTGGTCACGTGACTAGTGACGTCATTAGGCTCCGCCCCAAGATGGCGGCGCCCATGGTGGCTTCACTTTTTTCCCGCCAAATTCCCTAACCTCACTTTTCTCCCGCCAGATTGTGCAGTGTTGCCAACCTAGCAGAGCTTATACCAATCTAGCAGCTGGCGGGCGAAAAGTGAGGTTAGGGAATTTGGCGGGAAAAAAGTGAAGCCACCATGGGCGCCGCCATCGTGGGGCGGAGCCTAATGACGTCACTAGTCACGTGACCAAAATGCTGGCTTCTGATTGGCTTGCTCAAGTGGGGGTAGTCCTACTAAGGAGAAATATGACTACTTTTTAAACAACCTTCCTATGTAGATTTGTTTAAATTACTACAAACAAAGTTATGCTCATATTTAAGGTGTTAAATATGAATTTTTGCTAATAACTTTCACACTTGTCAGTAACAACCAATAACTGATTTATTGTACAGTGTTGTAATTCTCTACGTAATTCTAATACAATAATGTATTAAAAAGTACAGTATACTATAAAAAGTACAGTATACTATAAAAAGTACAGTATACTATAAAAAGTACAGTATACTATAAAAAGTACAGTATACTATAAAAAGTACAGTATACTATAAAAAGTACAGTATACTATAAAAAGTACAGTATACTATAAAAAGTACAGTATACTAAATTCTATGTTAAAAATCATCGGCAACTTTAATTTATAAAAAGACTTTTTTTACTGCATTATATAAAATATTTGAGAACAACCTGAATTCATAATCAAATATTTACAACTTTAAAATACGCACTGTATTTATAAAATCATTTCAAGTGCAAAGATGCGAGGAAAAATTAATGTATTTAATTAATATATAAAATTAATTTTCGTCATACTGCTTCAAAAACATCTGTTTTTAACAGATGCGTTGAGATTCAAAAGTTCTTCTTTTTAGTCTTTGGATAATAACATATGTTTTGATGATCATTATCGTACTAGGACTAAAAAGATCATTGTTGATGATACTTTTGATTCGAGGTCGTCATAAATCGATTAAAATTCATTCGATTATAAATAATCGAAACATTCATTGGTATTATCGAAACATTCATTGTTGTATTGTTATTTGAAGAACAACCGATTGATTCGAACCACAATGATTGGTTTGAATGATCGACTCAACAACCGATAGATATGAATGAACCGAAGTTATGCATGTGCAACAGCTGATTGTTTCAAGAGACAAGCTGAAAGAAACATTTGAGGTTATGAAGACACAGTACGTAAATTTTACTTTTGTTTTTGTTTAAACCTTAAGTTTTTTGGCAGTATGACGAAAAATATAGTTCGTCACTCGGATCAAAAGTGTCTTTTTAATACTCGCTCATTTCCCAGCCTCGGCTTCGCCTCGGCAGTTAAACTGGAGCTCGTATTAAAAAGATCCACTTTTGATCCTAGTGACGAAATATACTATTGCAATACAGGATGCTTGAAAAAATAATCTCCCAAAAATAATTATTGTACCCAAAATGGAGTTTTGTACATTTACTCATCTCACTGATAAACAACACTGATATTTTTAAAAACATAATCGAACACTTCATTTTCAATTATAATTAATAAAACTAATATTCTTAAAAGAATCTCAACAGTACATTTGATAGCAAGTTTTACTACCAGGATGATATAAAACCAATAGTTACACTTAAAATTTCTCCACATTATTTTTTGTACTACCTTATTATAACCTAATACCCAGTTAAATCCACGACTAGTCATATTTGATACAGGAAAAAATTCATTTGGTTTGACTATTTTTGTAAATGTCAGAATATAGAATAACACTACTGTGAAATTACTACGATTGTTACAACCAGTTAAAACTTAAGGGAATTACTTTATGTAAATGGACTGAAAAAGTGTAGTATTAGCTTTGTTCGGTATAGCTTAGCTATTATTGCTGTTGGTTGTAAAATTATGGAAATACATCAGCAGTTTCCTCTATAGGAACGCCCTATTACCAAGAACGAAATTTATCCAGTTAATACATTTATTTTGCAAATATATTTAGATTGCAGCTGTATTCTGAAGTAAGTATTTTTTCATAAATATTACATAAAATAGTTAATCTGTAACAGAGTTATTTACGCAATCCCTTAAAAATGTGTTGAAATATCTTTCATACTAATAAATAACCTTCATTGCATAATGAAAATGTATGCGATTGCAGCTAAAAGGTTTACATTACTAAATTTAAAAAAACGAAACAAGATATTTTATTAGCTCCTATGAAATTGTGGTTAACATTTAAGCGTTAAGATATCAAAAAGCACATCGAGAATGGTGAGGTAGATTGCAACTATGTAGGCAGCATTTCCGGTATCTGTCAATATACGTCGACGATTGCGGAAATTTAATATTTCTGGTTAGAAACGCTGACTGCCACAAGATGTCGAATGAGAACATTTATGTAAGCACATTTTCTAGAAAAATAAAGTAAAAAACTAATATGTATTCAGTTTTTTATCTGAACGCAATCTCAAATAGTAAATCGTCCAACATAAAAATACGTATGCTCTGTTACGAGATAAACTAAATAATTTACTTGTGACACGGAAGTAAGGAGATGTTTTTGTGAATACGTTTTTATTTAGTGTAACATAAAGAGTTTAACCACCTCTATAAGGGTCTACACGCCTTAGTGGGCAAGCTCGTCGGGTCGTGCGGAACAGTTTGACCCTTAAAATGTACGACTGTTTACAGTTCTGGGCAAATTTATAACTCTTGCTACCTCTAACATATGTTTTTAGCCACCGTTAGTAGTAGAATACCGCAGAAACTTCGGGATATATATTTAAATGATTTGGTGTGATCTTTTAAAGCATTTAAAATGTATTTTCGGAACTTTTTACACGGCAAAAATTGCAAGATTCTCCAAGTTTTGCTGTAAATCAGAATATTTATTGATTAGCACAACTTCTGTTGTGAGTAAAAATGATCAATTTTCCACAGCATTTTAGTTCAAAAGGAGTTTAATTGTTATACAGAAACAATTACAAATTAATTTATCAGCTAACTATGTTTTGAAACTACAGGATTTGTTTAGATTATGATTAATACGAAATGAATAAAACAAGTTGGTTCTCAAAGCTGATTTATATTAAGTAACTAGCTGTCCCGACGGACGTTGTCCTGTCCTAATATCATTGAATTTGTTTTATGTCAAATGCTCGTTCATTTTCAAGATGAGCTCGTTCGCTACGGTCACTCGCCTATTTTTATATAGAGCTAACTTCGGCATCAAAAAAAGAGTTTGAGTTGACATTCAAGTTAATTGATTATTTCCGTAATGAACATATATGTTTATGCCTTTCAAGTATGTTTAAATATAATCCTTGTTAACAGCTGGCTGTTTGGTGGAACTAACCGAACTATGATCAAATCAATGGAAACTTTGAAGGCCAGTGGGACAGAGTCCTTAGGTCGGATTAAAAAATGTCTTTTATAAAAACCTTTTCCTGACATTAACGAACACAACAAAAAAAGAATTATTCAATTTGGTGCGCTCATTCTCAAGTTATGGCGTGACCAAGGGAAATAGGGATTCATTTTTAAATATTAAGATTGTACCGATTGTTATATTAGTGATAGGAATACAATCTACAAAATAGGCGCTTTAAAATGGTTTTGGATTTCAGATGTAGGTATTGTTTTCTAAGAAAATAAATTACATTACACCTTTAATTTTATAATCCTTTCCATGATTCATTCATACTTCAATATAAATCCTTTTTTACATAGTTCGTAAATAACGATAATCATATAGAGCTTTGCCTCAGATAAAACCATTTCAAACACAGGTTCGCACGAACCAACATTTTTTTTAATCAGTCAAGAATGTATTTTAAAGCTCAGAAAAAAGGAACTGTACTTTAATAATGAAACGAAAAACTTCTGTAAATGACCAAGTCGTTTTGAACTGCACTTATTTTAACAATTTAAGCATATAACATAAGTTCCTGGACGTATTTAGATAGCCGTTAATATTGCAATTTAAAATTGGTAATTTTAGTTGCTTAAACGTCTGCAACTACCCTTTCTACTGTGTTAAAATGTGAAACACTTGACGAAATTCCTCGAGAAAAAGCGATCGGATATAATAATCCGATAGACCTTTTATAAACCTTTTTGAAATAAACCAATGGATTATTGATGGTGCGAAGATAATTTAGAGTTATAATTAAGTTTCAGAAAATGGCTTATACACACTAAAATAAGAGAGCTCGTATCAATGAATATAACAAGAATAAATGTAATGTTTTGTGTTCAAACAATACATTTTAATACATAACCAAGTTTTGTGTTTATCTATACCATTTGCAAACGAATATTATTGTTGCGAGTTAATGTTGTCTTGACATTTAAGTGGTTTAGTTATCATAATTGGCTTGCATAAATAAACGATGCATTCTGTATAGTTTGACTTAAGTTTAAAATTAGCCAACTTAACCATGATTAGGTAAATAATATTTTCACGCGTTTGTTTACTTACCGCAGTGTATTGTTCTTTAAGTATATTATGTTTTAAAGTTTGAATCTATAGTTCTAATCAAATTTGTATATTTATACGTTAAAACAGTTATACATTAATATTAAAATAAAGATCTTAAGATTAATGGAAAGAACACATCGTAGCCAATTTCCCAAGAGCAACACCTGTGTATTAATACTAACACCTTTTGTTGGAGCAGTGTTGTGTTTCCATCTGCATTCCCGCTAACACAGATTATTTATTTATTTAATCATTGGTTCACAAGTCAAACCATCGATACATTTACAACTGCTTTCATGGTACAAAATAAATACTCAGAGTGTGTTCAAGCTCAAATATTCACTTAAATAATCGTGATAAAATAATTGAAACAGTATCGTTGTGATTGGTATCAATGCAACAGGTATTGCTGCATTAGCAAAGTACTGTGTTTATTGGGATTGGGTAATGTTTAGATGGAAAAATACAATAACAAAATTAAAAAAGAGAGCGTTAGCATTCCATTTTTTTTTGTGCCTGATTAATGACATACATATACTTTATATATAATTCTGTAAGCAAAATCTTTAAGTCAAAATTGTGGATGTTTGGCAAATCGAAGGATGATGGGATACGACACAGATTAAAGGTCTTGATCTCAGGGACTCGGGAAAAATAGCAGTATTTTCAAAAAGTTACCTGGTAATATATTATACTCATGGTTATTCTATTTTATAACCTTGCACAATTACTTTATTGTTGTCCCTTTATATTTAATGAAATAATTCAAATATCTAAATGGACTATTTGTTATTTACCTTAAACATGTAAATTTTGTTCTATAATACATTATAAACTTATCTATAACTAGCATATATTTTCAATTGCATAATATTTACATTTTGTGATATTTCAAAATTCAATCCCAAAACGTCAAAAAAATCAGAACAAAATTAAACTCACACAAAATTCTGAGGTATTTTTTCCAAAAACAGCTTTTTACTTTCTCCCCCTATACATAGTATATGGAGAAAGTATTGTTTTCGTAAAATTTTCGAATTTGAGTTGTTAGTGGAAATATTTGTTTTGGTGCTCCCTGAACCCAAAAAAGTGGTTTTTACGTGATGTCTGTCTGTGTGTGTGTGTGTGTGTGTGTGTGTGTGTGTGTGTGTGTGTGTGTGTGTGTGTGTGTGTGTCCGTGTGTGGGTCTGTGTGTCTGTGTGGATGTGTACAGAGCTAGAGCCCTAACCAATAGGCCGATTTTTATGAAATTTGGCATGTAGGTACTAATCCACGATATCTCCAGGCGTTTTTTTCATTTTTTGGAATTTTTTATTTTTAAGGGTAATTATCCCCCAAAAACCGCCAAAAAACATGAAAAATCAAAATTTTTCAAAAACGGCTCTAACGATTTTTATTAAACTTTAGTCGTTTGTAGAACTTTAGTCCTCCAACAAAATGACACCACCCGCATTTCTGTAAAAATTCGAGTTCAGAAATTACAAGACTTAAAACATCCAAAATTCAGTTTTTTGGATTTTTCATAAAAATACATAGATATAAAAAATATTACTATTCACCACTAAAAAGAGCTCAAAAAACTAAATAATTTAGTATTTTTAATTACTATTCTACGATTGCTGGTTTCGGAGAAAATTTAAATTTTCATTTAGCGGTAAACGCAGTACGTTGTCCAATGTTATTCTTATGGGGAATACAAAAATTATTATTTCTCTCTTATTTACTGATAAATTTCATTCAAACTTGATATGCTTGTCAATTTAGCATCGACCAACAGAGGAAATTCGAAATATGTTGTCCCTTAATAACCCTGGGGGGGGAATAGGGGGCATTTCCCCTCTTAAAACCACGAGTGTATCAATGGATTCTGTATTGCCTCCAAAGCAGGGATTTGGGTGGATGTTTTTTTTAAAACAACTTGTTTACAAGATTGTCTGTACATTCGACCGTGCTTTGTATTCTATATTTAGTAAATAAAAAGCAATTTTTTTTAAAGTTGGGCTAAAAGGGAGAAAGTATGTGTCAGTTTCCTGATACCGTTTATTCTTTAAGTGTATTCAGTGTTATGTAATATTTTAATCCTATTAATATTATAAATTTGAAAGTTTGTATGTTTGTTTGTTTAGGTATTTGTGGCTCAATCATGTTGTGGACTGATTGAGCTAAAATTCACTAGAGAGTAACTTGATAGTCCTGAGTAACATTTAGGCATATTAAAGTTGCGAAACTCCTATTAGGGCTTTGCCCCACGGGGGTTTAAATTTCCCATGTATTCCTTATGGACATTAATTTTTGACAATGAAAATATAAATACCCCCGTAGCAGCAAACCTGCGTACTCAGCGAATTTCCAATGCATATATATGTATCTTAATACCACATAAAGCCACATACCAAGTTTCATCAATATACATTCATAAATAAACGATTTATGACATTTTAATTATTCTCCATAAGAATAACATGGCGGCTGAGTATGCAGGTTTGCTGAAGCAAGGAGTACCAAAAATGGGGTTTATACAAATATCAATATAACTCATGTAGGTAAAGCCACATACCAAATTTCATTACTTTATATTCATAATGAAGGGAGATAACACGTTACTTATTCTCCATAAGAATAACATGGGGCTAAGTACGCAGGTTTGCTGCTACGGGAGCCATTGGTAAAAAATTGTTTTTTTGAGCAAATATCAATGGTCCACAACCAGATGAAGTCGTATACCAAGTTTCGTCAGTATACGTTCATAAATAAGCAAGATATACAATTTTTTCTTTTCCTCCATAAGAATAACATTAGACAACGTACTGTGTTTAGCACTTTCAATATCTCGGTAATCAATAAACGTAGAGAAATGATCAAAATACCAAATAGTGTGAGTTTTTTAAAGCTGAATCGAATGGGAAAAACTAAAATTTGACTATTTCCAAAATTATATGTAAAAAATTCGAAAAACCCATTTTTGGGGTACAAAACTCCCCAAAAATACCCCTTCGGATAGAGCGATCTGGCTGATTTTCGAACTCAAAGTCATAAATGTTGCTTTACACGTTTATACCAAATTTCATCAAAATCGGATAATTTTTACGAGAGTTATCGTGCTCACGGACACATATATATACAGTTTCGAACGAATGGTGTTTTTGGAGTCTGGGGACCTCAAAACGAAAAGTTATCATGGTCCCGGGCCTAGGTCTTACCATGCCGACTACGGTAATAGCTTCTTCCCTATAGGGGAAATTCGCTAATCCCTATAGGGGAAATTCGCTAACAGCAAATCTTGATTCTAGTAGTTCCACGGGCTAACCACAAAATGCAGCACACACAACTGTCGTAGTTTTCATAAATTATTTGCTGGGTGAAGCTTGCAGGTAGCAGCTAGTTATAGTAAAAATAAACATTTTACAGAAATATAAAACTATTTGAACTATTATTAAGATTCTTAAACTTATTGATGAGTTTTCAATAAGTATAACGTAATTAAAATAACGCTCTATATACAAAACCGTATGCAGAGAGGAAATAAATGTAAGAGGTCGACAGATTAATAGAAAATGCAAGACGTGGTTAGAATAATAGAGACAAGGAACATGAATACAAATCAGCGTCAGCGATGGAAGCGTGCATGGAAACATAAGCGTATTGATGAAGACGTCTAAACCATTCCTGTACTAATGAAAGAGCACCAAGCGATTTAATCCGTTTCGTTTAATGTTCCATGATAATCAAAACAACGTTACTGTTAACTCTGATGACTATTTTTCGCAGTAACATCATGAGACTATCATCATGAGACTATTTGAAACAGTCTAGAGTGTCCTACAACACAGTTTTAGAACAGACACTTCCATTTTCTGTTTAAATCCTGGGAGAGTAACTTTCCCAGCTCCATTTCACATGTTTCTGATCAGAAAGGTGATGTTTATGTGTTTCCCTCTCTCTCTCTTATGACCCTTACTTCCTGCACACCTGTCAGATACCCGCCATGATTCACCGTAACTGGACCCGGCAACAGTATCAATATGGTCCACTGGTGTTTCTGTTTGTTTTGTTTATATTCTTGTACCAAATTGGAAGCCCAGAACATTCTTTTATACCATAACACGACAAAGATATAAATTTAGAGAACTACACATTTCGTATGGTGGTAAAATGTAACATGTTAATTTGGTATACTTGTATACTTATTCTACTAAATTTAATTTGATTAGGTAAGCATAATAGACTTACATAAATCCAAATCCGAAAAAGTCCGACTGCGAAACCGTGAGAGAAAATTTATCATTCACACACAAAGAAAATATTTGATTATTTACATTGACATTTTTTATTGTGTCCACGACTGTAACTGCAGTTAGCTAACGGTTTTGTCTATAGTGTTTCTGTCATTTTGTTTAAATTGTTATGTTTGTCCTTTTTTACACAAAAACTCGAGTAACGGGCAAAAACAACTTATCAAACATAATTTGTCACTACCTCATTTGTGTACTTAGACTATAGAATGCGGATATTTAAATTCTCAAATTTATTTTTAAATATTTAATAAATAAGAAAAATATACACTAAAGGTTACGAATATATTTGGACAACTGTGCACATCGTGTTTCAATATACTGTAGCATATTTATATTTTCTAGAAACACACTATGAATAATTATGTTCCCCGCACGCGTCTTGCATGTTGCATATAACATTGCCGCCGTGTGAACAATGCATGAATAAATTATGTCTTAGTCATACAAAGAAAACGTAAGGGACTAGTTACATATAATTATTTTCTTTAGTTACGATGACAACGAATTATATATTTTGGTTAAATAGTATGACTTTTATAAACACTACTAACTAAAGTATAGTTTATGCCTTTTGAACGTTTTAGTAGTCCCACGAACAACTAATTTGTATTTATTCACACTTTCTCTCTAGCTTATAAAATCAAGCAGCTTCGAGAGGTTATTGTTATTGCCTTCATCGAATACTTTATTTATAGGTAGACAGTAGGGGGCAATGGCCGATTCTGCGGCAGTAAGTAAAGTGCACCAGTGTGGAGCGTGGAGCGGGATGTGGAGCATCCCCCCCGATCCCCCCCCCCCCGGTCGTCTGCGGCAATTTTCGTGATGACCTTGAACATGAGGAAAACACTTTCAAAAATTAATAACTAGCCTATTTACCCACCGATTCCCACGGGACTTTTTCCAGAGTGTAGGCCTATCCTCGAGGAAGCGAATGACGAAAGAACCCCATAGATCCACCATCAAACAAGCTCACTATTAATTTTTAAACGTGCTCCACATCCCGCTCCACGCTCCACACTGGTGCACTTTACTTACTGCCACAGAATCGGCCATTGCCCCCTACTGTAGACTGCTTAATTGTTGTAACCCGGAGGGACTAGGCTGGATTAAAATCATATCCATGTTGTAGGAAAAAATAAGTTCAAGGGTGGGTTCTGGAAATTAATTAATGGAAAAACCTATTTTAAAGAAATTTTGATAAGGTTCGAAAATTATATTTTTTGAACAAACCACAAGTATAGACATTGAGGGAAGCATATCCCGGGGTTTAGTTACACGCCTGGTTTCATATCGGTGGATCAGCATTGCCGAGGCTTCAATAGACATCGTCACTAACAAAGGAGCTTTTAATTTACAAACAGTCACTACCAGTTTCTTTTGAATTTTAAAATACATCCGGCGGAAGTTCTTTAAGCGCGGTATGTAAGCTTTTAGAGTTATATACACAGCATTGAAAACCACTCAAGATTATTTTGATATTGCTCATTGCATTTATATCACTCATTTCGATTCATTATTTGATCTATTTGTAGTTTATTTCATTCATAAACTGTCAATGCCATTTCCCAAAAAAAGTACCTTTGTAGATGTACAACAATAATTATTGTGCTGGTTATAGACAGCCAAAAAACATCTAGTAACTTTAAATATAGTGGAATTTGTGTTGATAAGTAAGGAGGAACAATAAAATAGATAAATATGCAACGGTACAACACAAATATAACTTCTTCAAACAAAATCTGACTTTGGATTTTAGTAACAGGGACCTATAGAGAGTATGAAAACCCACGTCTTCACCACCCTCGTCAACTACTACTACTCCAGAACTTCTCCAGGAAAACACAATTAAACTGGATTAATAGACTGATCCCAATTATTAGGACACGCATTTAACATTGGAATAATACAAAATGTTTACATAATTTTAAAGATATTTTCGATTTTTTGTTTTATCTTTATAACGAACGAAGATACATCTTGTGTAATAACATTTTTGTAGACAATATTATCACCTACAAAACAAAACAAAATTAGGTTCCGTACGTTAGCTGTGTACTTTTTGCTAAGTGATGGGGTTTTTCGCAACTTAGCGCCCCATTTTCGAGATTTTGCGCCCCCACCCCTAAGTAGTCGACTACCCCCGGGGTCGACAACATGGGTTTTCATACTCTCTAAGGTTACTAAAATTACTAAAATCAAAAGTCAAATTCTCTGCCTTTTTCCATGCACACTCAATGATACCTAGCATGTAGCCTGATGATGATCGGGTGACTAGTCCAAATAGACAGCCTTTTACCATCGTTTATGTATATTTATCATCTAGTTGTTGTCTGACGTATAAGTGTAGATACATTTTGAAGTGTTGTAAGAGATTTTTACATTCCGTAAACAAATATATAACAAAATGTATTATGTAAACAGGATTGTAATGATTCGATAAAATCACTTGAAATACTCACTTAAATAATCACTTAAGTTTACCTAAAAATTAGCATGTTTTTTCCCTAAAACGAGAACACTAAATCTATCATATAAATATTTCTTTTTAGCGTAAATTCCCCAGTGTATAACAAACTAAAAGGGTAACAAATATTACTCTGTAAAATCTTGATATCGATTCAACTAACTATGAGTATATTGTGTTTTAAGTTATTGAATGTTGTAAATTATGAAGTTAAATTTATGTCATACAATATACACAATTTCCTCACCAACACTGATTATTGTCAAGTTACGAGTTCTGTGGTTTTACTCCCCTCCTTAAGAGCCTGCTCTGGTTATTAAATTCCTTAACTTCTTTTCGCCGCTCTCAAAACAAGCTTCTGATTTAGTTAAAGAAGTTTTACTGGTTTCATAGTTCAGTTGGCTGCATAACTATTGATCTTCTCTGTCAGTTCACGTTCCTTTGTATTTATTAAAATAATTAAACACGTTTAAGCACTCACGTTCCTTTGTATTTATTAAAATAATTAAACACGTTTAAGCACACTTTTTTAACTCACCATTTTATGTCTCCAGTACTGAGAAGACTAGAATTTAATATATTGTTGATAGAAAAACTGTTGCCGATTTTGCATCAATAAACATTAGATCAACTAAGAAATGTTATGTGGTGCCAATTAATTCATTAATAAATGTATTCTCCATTAAAAATTAACTTATGTTTAATGACATCAAATAGTATATTTCATTACAAGGGGCTAAAGTGACGCTTTTCGTACGAGGTCAAGGTTTACGTCCGAGCCGCCAGGCGAGGTCGTAACTTGAGCGAGTAACGAAAGGCCACTTTAGACCCGTGTTATGAACTATATTTTTCGTCATACTGCATAAAATATTGAGCTAACTACTTTAAAAAACAAAGATTTTACAGACGAAAGAGTTGTTTCCATTTTCAGCTATTTAAAACAAACAGGTGATTCTCTGTCAATTGTGTTGATGTTATGTCAGCTGACAATAAGATTGATATATCGAACGCTGTGTACTATCGATTGCAACAATGAATGTTATAATCAACTGTTTCGATTCACGAATCAGACTTACCGCTAACATAGTTATCGCTCAGCTTATCTCCTCACTGAGGCAAAATTAAATATTTATTCATTCATTCAAAAAATACAACTGAACTGACAACAATGAACTAATCAATACTAATAATCGATTGCCACTCTCGATAACTTACCATTGACATGCACGTATTTGCAACTGTTCTAAATTGTAATAACGAACAGCTGATAACATCGACATCAGCTGACTCTTTTTCTCCCTAGGGAGTAAAAAACTCTTTTTCTCCCTAGGGAGTAAAAAACTCTTTTTCTCCCTAGGGAGTAAAAAACTCTTTTTCTCCCTAGGGAGTAAAAAACTCTTTTTCTCCCTAGGGAGTAAAAAACTCTTTTTCTCCCTAGGGAGTAAAAAACTCTTTTTCTCCCTAGGGAGAAAAAGGACTACTTCAGCCCCGCAAAGCATGTATTAAAAACAGCTGTTTTTGTAGCAGTATGACGAAAATAATATTAACTTCTCATTAGCTGAATTTTAATATCGTTCTATACGCACCCCTCCCATGAACGAATACATTATCAGGGAAGCTCGCTTAGAACTTTATTAATGAGATAACCCTGTAAGCCTAAGAAACACAGCTTCACGCGTTGTCGAGTAACAACTTTACTCTACACGGGAGATGGTAACATCACCTAACGTCCTATATCACAGAAATTGTGTTACTGATCAAGTTAGATATTTGTAAAAAGATTTGCTGTTATTTTTTACATCAACGTTAGGAGAGAAAGAGGATACTACAGATTCGCCCAATCTTTCAATGTGGTTGGAAAAGTTATAACCGGAAAACTATCCTATTCATTTTACAGCAAACTTTGAATTGGGAACTAAACCTTATTCTTTATGCTTATTAGAGTTACGTAGTTAACATTTTAAAATTCGGTCGCCATTTTCCAATATGGCGATCAACTTTGAAATTTCTTATGGAAACCCCACAGACTCCCCAAGACTTTTATCCTTGGTGTTATTTTAAGAACCTTAACTGTTTAACCACTAGGAGCGCTGACAAATACAGAAACTCTAATTTCAACAGAACCTTAACTGTTTAACCACTAGGAGCGCTGACAAATACAGAAACTCTAATTTCAACAGAACCTTAACTGTTTAACCACTAGGAGCGCTGACAAATACAGAAACTCTAATTTCAACAATTATTAAAGAGGCATATTTTACCATTTGCAAACAATAAAATTTAACTCGGAGTGCAATATCTTTTTACAAAGGGATGTAAAAAGTTGTTGCAATTTCACAAACACTTTTATTTTGTACAAAAAAGTAGTTAAATTATTTAAAAACATCGCTAACGCAACCTCTCGGTATTGCGTGAGTGCACGTCCAACTCGCTGCAGTATAACAACAGCAAAACATGATTGTGTTGCTAGGCAATAATCATCTGTTTCTTTGTTGCAAATTGTCACTGTTGCTTTTCCCTCGTCTAACCTAGTAATTGCTCTGTTACTTGTATTATTACTGCTAACCAGCGGCTGTTGTAGTTCTGAATAACAAATCTATTAGTTTTTTTTGTTTTAGCGAATTTCCCCTATGGGGAAGAAGCTATTACCGTAGTCGGCATGGTAAGACCTAGGCCCGGGACCATGATAACTTTTCGTTTTGAGGTCCCCAGACCCCAAAACACCATTCGTTCGATACTGTATATATATATATATATATATATGTGTGTGTGTGTCCGTGAGCACGATAACTCTCGTAAAAATTATCCGATTTTGACGAAATTTGGTATAAACTTGTAAAGCAGCATTTATGACTTTAAGTTCGAAAACCAGACAGATCGACCTATCCGAAGGGGTATTTTGGGGGGGTTTTGTACCCCAAAAATGGGTTTTTTGAATTTTTTACACATAATTTTTGAAAAAGTCAAATTTTAGTTTTGACCATTCGATTCAGCTTAAAAAAACACACAATTTGGTATTTCGATCATTCCTCTACGTCAATTGGTTACCGAGATATTGAAAGTGCTAAACACAGTACGTTGTTTAATGTTATTCTTATGGAGGAAAAGAAAAATTTTTTATCTCGCTTATTTATGAACGTATACTGACGAAACTTGGTATACAGCTTCATCCCGTTGAGGTCTATTGATATTTGCTCCAAAAAATTGTTTTTGCATAATCATCCCGTAGCAGCAAACCTGCGTACTCAGGCCCCATGTTATTCTTATGGATAATAATTAAATGCTCTGTCCCCCTTAATTATGACCACAAATTAATAAAAACTGGTATACGACCTCTCCTAGTTGAGTTATATTGATATTAGCATAAAAACCAATTTTTTGTGTTCCTTGTTGCAGCAAACCTGCGTACTCAGCCCCAATGTTATTCTTATGGAGAATAATTAAAATTGTATATATCACTTATTTGTGAATATATTTTTATGAAACTTGGTAAGTGGCTTTATGTAGTATTAAGACATTTATATCTCCATTGGAAATTCGCTGAGTATGCAGGTTTGCTGCGACGGGGGTATTTTTCATTGTAGTTTATGTCTAATTGAAATATTTTTGTCCATTGAAAAATTCAGTTAAAGTGAAACCTGCTCTTTGTTTCACTTTTTTTATGTTGTAAATATGGGAGTTTACTAAGATTGGAAAAAATGGACCTGATGAAAGTTTATTTCCTATCTGGAAAGAACAGTTCCTTGGCAGGAAACCAGTATGCTGAAAGATATCCGGATAGACCTAACCGTTCACAAGACTGGTTGGAAATCGAAGATTGAATGGGTGTTTTGTTGAGGAACGACAATACCAACCAAGAGTTGTGACCGAAGATGTCGAGGAGAATCTTAGCATATTTTGAGGTGAACCCCAAGACCTCAGTCTGAACTGTAGCACGTCTGTATTACTTGACATTCGGATCAATACAAAAATTGCTTCGTAAGCACAATTACCACCTTTACAAGTTTACGCCCGTTCAAGCTTTAATGCCTGGAGATGAAGGAAGGAGGCTTACGTTTTGAGCTCGGCTGGCAGAAAAGTTTACTAACAACCTTGGTTTCTTTCGGCGGCTAAACAATACAGTTTCTTGAAATAACACCAAGAATCTTGGTATTGGGGGTCTATGTGGAGTCTATGGTTTTCCCTAAGAAATTTCAAAGTTGACCGACATATTGTAAAATGGCGACCGAATTTTAAAATGTTAACTACGTAATTCTAATAACCATTCTAATTAACCATAAATAAAATTTAAAGTTTTCGGAAAAGTTAAAACTTTCTGATATCCTAATGGTGGCCTCCCTATAGTTGATCATCCTGTATATCGTCTGTAAACGAGAATCCAGTGATTATACAGATACGTTCGGATTTAACTATTTTATTCCACATAATTAAATCGACTTGGATTGATATACTGGTATTTAACGCAGAGCATGTGTTTCTAGTTACCGTTATAATAAACGTATATCACCTTTAATTGTTTCTTACTTTAAGTAGCGCTACTGGAAATAATGTTATAACGGGAGGCGTTTTAGTTATCACTTTAATCTTTCTACATATTGCAAAAATGAACAATCTTAAGAGGAACAATTTATTTGAACTTTACTTAAGTCACAAAACATACGCATCGATCTGGGAATACGTCTGCGTGGGCGGAAACCTAAGTAATCGTGGCCAAGACGGCTCTTTGGAAAACAACCTTAACTTTATTATACTGGTCATCTTTACTGTTATGGTTTGTTTGTCAGACCATTATAATTCTGATAATGAAAGATAGTGTATTACATTAATTCATCTCCTACCTGACCATTAATTTAAAACTTGATACGCTTCAGAAGCTTTTAATAAAGATTTACAATTTATTTGTTTTATTTGAGGAAACATTTGTTAAAGCACTTTTAAGTATTAAATGGTTTTATTCACCGTTTTCAAGAAATAATTTGTTGATACTTTACCTTGTTTAAGTGCTACTTTGGCAGTTCACTGCTTAATTGATTCACAGCGGTTATGCTCTTTTTGTTTTGATTTAAACTCCATAAATTTAAAATTTACCCCTAATGTTAAAATTTACAATTTTCAATGGGATTTTTAACAAAATAAGAAAATTTCCTGGGATTTTTGTCGATTGGTAAAATCGATTTTTTAGGTCCAAAAGTCCTAATTCCAAAGTTTTAACGAATTCGTTCCGCTGGATTCCGAGATAAATTTTTCAAACAAACAAAGAGTATAGGATTTCTCTGTCCTCTGTCAAACGAATTTACAGTACGTTTTAAGTCAACATTCATTTGGTAATATCAATCATTTTTTAAACATCCTAAGAGTAAAACCTATCATACCATTTGATTTGTCTGACTATCCATAGTTTTCCCCAGGGAAAATAAATAATATACAGTATATTTGCCATCTGATATTGAATATACACTAAAAATGGAGACGTTTAAAAGCATCTGGATTTTATTCTTTTCATTTTACGGTAAAAAGTTTTTTAGATCTGAATTGAATGTTGAGCTTTTCTAATATTTCATCGGACTATTAAAATTTAATTTTATCGAAGCGGATTTTTAAAGTTCAACATGTTTTTTTAACTATCAGTGAAATGAGTTGCCTTTAATTAAAAATTATTTACTACAGACGACGGATTATCGGTTATATTTTATAAATACACGATTCAATTTTAACCATTGACTAGTGTCCTTTCTTAAAGAAGAGAAATGAAATTCCAAACGTTCGAGAAAGTTTTAATTTACTGACAAACTTCATAAACTGCTTGAACTATATATCACAGAGTAAAGTTAAATAAGGGACATCTGAGATTCGAAAACTTCATAAAGTTGAAAAGAAAACTTGAGTTACTTATCATGTTTCTGCTGACTTGGAGTTCAGCCAGAAACGTGTTCTGTATCAAGTTTCCCTTATTCAATTAAATCCGTCGACACACTTTAATTTTAAAGATCGAGATTAAGTTTCAAATCAATGAAGGAAAGATATATATATATTAATAATTTCATATTTATAATTTATATGTTTTTAAGAACCATCAGAATAAACATTTTGTAACTGTTATTTAGGTATTGACAGTTTAATGTCATGTACTCGTTAACACACGTTCTTATGGTGTATGCCTTGTCGTTTTAATCACTTTAATAATTTATACAAATTAAATTTTTAATTTGTAAACTAACAACTTAGTCACATTAAGTCTACAGTTAATAAATAATTATCATAGTATATTAATAAAACCATTGCCGCTATACCACTTTACAACTTTCTAGTTATTAAGATCGTTTTGAAAAATCGTATAAGGGCACTTTTCTATGACTACTGCTTAAGGTAGATATCTTAACAATTAGTTTATACACTTTAATTTACCCAATTAAAGCAGATAGAGATTATTAATGTGTCGTTTATGTTTAGTTTGAGGCTTGGATGTATTTCTTGAATTTAAATGAACACGCACCCTAATCTACCTGCATACGATGTTACGTTTAGTTTAAAATAAAAGGGTATACTTAAAGTATAAATACGATTTCCTTGACGTCAACAACGTTAACGATTATTGCAGATTTTAAGGTCTATTATTAATTATTTTATAACCAAGTACTTTAATCACAGTTGCCAAAGAGTTTAGAATGTCGAATGGCAAAAAGTTTCTTTGTACTAAAACAAACAACGTAAAAATTTTACCTACAACAATTTATAACCAAAGATAAGATTACGTTATCTTTAAAACGTTCTACCGACAAAAACCAAAAGTATAAATTCAACCTAGAGTTGTGGTATGCAACATGGTTGTCTGATTTAATGCCTAATAGAAGAAACCAAACCCAGCGTTCTTAATTCTCGTACATTCTTCTGATGGCTATTTATTTTTAACCGCATCGATAGCTTGGAGAACCAAGTGACATGCCTTTTAACCGCCAAAGATTCTTCAATGCACCTTTATCATATGCGATACATCTTAAATCGTATACTTAAATAAATCATACATGTTAAACACGGTAATTTCAATATTTTCAACACAGTTCAGTATTTTTTATTTAGAACCTATTTTATACAACTCAATTTAATTTTTTGTTTCCCAAATTTTTGCTAAAAGTTGTAATTCGAAATAAATGTGTGGATGTGTGAAGGTTGTAATGGGAACGTTGATGGAGCGAATAGTTTTCAAAAAGCCAATTAAACCCAAATTGACTAGAAAAGTCTGGAAATAACCTCTTCTGATTGCCATTTAGAAAGAAAAGACGAAAATACTGAGAATGGCGATAATGTAGGCATTTTTGAGGAAACTGAAAATGAAACTCCAATCTTGTGTACTTTGCTGGGTACTGCTCTTTCATCTATCAAGAAACTATACTGTGACAACTGCAAACTAAAGTTGGTTCTTTCAAAAGATCTTGATGTAAAAAATTTTAACACTTGATAAATAAATTAAGCAGATGAAGATTTTCATATCCTCACAAAACAGGAGTGGGCATTGTAGTTTATATTTTGTTTGATAAAATACTCAAAAACCACGAAGAATAGTTCTTAAATGCTCATAAGAAGTAACAATTAATAAGCAAAATGGTTTACATATTTTGGAAAGACAATGGCCAAGTAACCAACTTCTTCAATAAGTAGATATAGAGCCCAGTGGTATTAATGCACTCGCGTGAAAATCCCGCAGTCGGCTACGCCTCGCACAGGAACTATCATGACAGTCCCACCCCGCAAAACACTACTTACCTGCTACTAACGTAATACATACTGTTACCGAAATACAAGAACCAGGCATTAGATCTAGTACCTAGATTTTCAATTTAAGAAGACAGAAAACAACAATATTAATTTATAGAAAAATTAAACTAAATGTTAATAATATACCGGGTGTCCCACGAAGAGGTTTAAACGTTTGATTTTATATTACGTGCCCATTCATGCACCAAACTTTTTTAAACTTTACACAGTTTACAAAGTAGGTTCTAAAAATAATCTGGAAAAATTTCAGCTCCCTAACCTCAATATAAACAAAATGGCGGCATATTGAAAAACGATACTTTAAAAACATTAAAAAAGGTGTTTTTGGTTTTATAAAATATTTTTATTGTTAAATTCTAGGGCAATATGACTTTTAAATAAAAGAACTAGAACATAGCCTAATGGAAAACCTTAAAGTCCAAAATTATTCAAACTGTAACCCATCCACAGCAACACACTGATAACAGCGCGTAACAAATGATTCGTAAGCTCTTACAAAGAAACTCCGCGGTATCCGGAGAAGTTCCTCTTCTATTGATCGTTTTAGTTCCTCATCATTATTGAAGCTATGGGTATAAACTTGTTCCTTCAAATAACCCCATAAAAAAAAGTCACAAACAGTTAAATCAGGTGATCGGGGTGGCCAATCTAAAAAATCACTTCCACGACCAATCCAACGGCCATGAAGGTTGCCATTTAGTAATTGCTTGACAGGATTTGCAAAATGAGGTGGAGCACCATCTTGTTGAAAGATTGCTTGATTCATTTCTGGTACCGTCAAATGGGGCAAGACCTGTTCATTTAAAACTCGTGCATACCTAATCCCAGTCATTTTATTGTCTGAAATGTCGTAAGATAACACGCCGTTACAACTGACACTCGCCCAAACAGTAATTCCTTTTGATTTAATTGGAAGCAAATTGGTAAATTTTTCAATATGCCGCCATTTTGTTTCTATTAAGGTTAGGGAGCTGAAATTTTTCCAAAATATTTTTAGAACCTACTTTGTAAACTGTGTAAAGTTTAAAAAAGTTCGGTGCATGAATGGGCACGTAATATAAAATCAAACGTTTAAACCTCTTCGTGGGTCACCCGGTATATGTGTTCAATAAAACCCCGGGCAATAAACCTAATGGTAAAGGTAAAGACAATGAGCCAAGGTGGTTAGTGACATATTGCATTTAGTCTCAGTTACTGGTCAACCTAATGGTTGGCAAAATATATACACCCACAACTTCAAAGTCCACAGCGAGAATCAACTAATAATCATGGTAGTAATTTAAACATTTCACTTTTTAGTAAGACATTTTTAAATCGTAAATTCATTATAGAAAATGTGTAACTGTAATAAGTTTGAGCAACAATATTAAATGTTAAATTACTTAATTTACCATGCATATTTATACTTAGAATGTTTAAAACATCTATTTTTCACTTACCACTGTTTCTTTATGTTTCAAAATTATAGCTTACCTGAAACAAAATAAATAAGATTAGGTTGACGGAAATATTGTAATGTACATATTGTAATCCCACTCAATGAACGAGATTTCAATTAAAACGTCCTCCATTATTAAAAAAACCTACAATTTGTATAAGACGGTAAGTATGAAAACAAGATGGTAAAAGACATCGGTTTGATTTTGCTCGGTTACACTGCTTGACATTAGGCCCTTTAAGAGTACAGATAACAAAAATTATTTTGTAGGATTTTTTAGTATAGTACGGGAGTTGTGAAACTAATGTGACCTCGAAAGCCATGGGGAGATCTTTTGGTAGGCGGGAAACCTCAAATCTTTTGTACTTTTTTATTTTGGTGCTTGAAACTTCTGAATTTCGTCTACAGACGCCGTACAGAAAATTTTATACTCGCCGAGTTCGAAGTAAACTCACTGGTCAAATATGAATTTTTAAAGTCTACAGAATACTAAAATTTCTGAAAGTGTTGGTTGATCCAAGACAAAGACTTCAGACGATATCAGTCTGATTAAAGAATACTCCCTGCTGTTTCTCAAGGTAAATTTTTGGGGAATGAAATAAATTAGAGGCACCTGATCAACATATTAAAAACCCGTTTGGAATAATAATATTAATAATAATAATATGTATTCCATGAAAATGATTTAGAAATGTATCGGAATTCATAACAAAATGTATAGGAAAATCTTAATTCCAGGTAAGGTAGACCTGAGTCCTACTTTCCCCTTTCTTGACAGTAAACTATCAAAGAAGTTATATTCAAGTTTTGGATTCAGCGGAGGACGTGAATTTACTCATTATGAATATAGATTTGTCGCAATTGTCTAGTTTTTATAGGGTGTTATTGTCAGTGAGGATGTAGATATGCTCGTTGTTTACAGATCTTTCTAATCCAAAGAAGAACAAAGTGCGGAAATGTTTTATTTATAATATATTTTAAAATGTATTATAATTTAATTCCCAAAATATATATTTTTTACGAACATCATCATCAACACACTGTCATAAATTGGCCCAAGATAAATTAATAATTAGTTATTTTAGTTATTTTTAAAACTGACATAAGGTTTCTAGTTAATTCTAAAAAAATTATATTAATGGGATTTCCTACAAACATTTTTACTTTTACCATATCTCCTGTTTACGTCGTGTACCATTATTGGAAAAAATACCACGACTATTCCTTAACGAGTAAGAAGGGTTTCAGTTTTAAATTAAGAGTTTGAAAACCAAATCACGAAGGAATTAATTATTACTTTAAAACTTAACGATTCCACTGATGAAGCATTAATAAGTAGTAGGAAAGTGTTGTGCACTCCATTTTACTAATCAGGAACACCACTTTTATAAGAAAACGAGTTCGCACGCAGCACGCTGACGTGACGGAAGTGAATTTCCACATAAAAAACTTTTAAAACTCAAAATCAGTGTAAAAACATACATTTTTCCAATTGTTATTGAAATCTGAAAACATTGATTTTTGGCTGTTCTGATACTCCTATTTTCATTTACTTGCAAAGCTGGGAATACAATTTTGCGCATTATAAGGTTAGGAGAAGGTCCAGACAGGCTTGAAAGCAGGTGTGAGGTTGCTGGGTATAATAAAAGTACTTTAACAAAGGAATAACAGGCTTTTCTAGTGTAAAACCCCCATAAGACAACGTACTGTGTTTAGCCGATACACATTTTCTTTAATAACTCAGTAAATATTTATGCTAGAATGACGAGAGAGGGCTTAACACTTTTGTCTCTCTAATTACCATCTTTTTACATGCATTAACCTTACATCTGGGGCTTTTCTAACCCTTTTTGGGCCCAAAAACTCGAAATTTGAAAGATTAATCCCCAAAAAATGGGTTTAGAGTTTTAACAGATTATAGAAAGGAACGTCCCTACCAAATTTGAAGTAAATCGGACAAAAAATACGACCACTAGAGTTCATACATATATATATATATATATATATATATATATATATATATTTATAGACATATATATATGTCTATATATATATATATATATATATATATATATATATATATATATATATATAAAATTTTGAACGACCCCCCAAAACGTGTTCAGGGGATCACGTTAAGAACTTCTATGGTGGTCCCGGGCTTAAGTTTCACCGTGCGGGGTCATGCTAATAGTTCACTTTCCAAAGGAAATTCACTAATAAGCATAATGAAACCCATCAAAAATATATCATAAAGAATAATACTTGTCGTAACATTCAAATGTTTTGTTAAAAACACTCGACCTCATTGTACTCGGGAAGGGTGCAACCTAACACTCAATAATAATGATTTAATACGATGAAATTTGAACAAGTATTTAAGAGGTTTGTATTGTACTCGGGAAGGGTGCAACCTAACACTCAATAATAATGATTTAATACGATGAAACTTGAACAAGTATTTAAGAGGTTTGTATTGTACTCGGGAAGGGTGCAACCTAACACTCAATAATAATGATTTAATACGATGAAACTTGAACAAGTATTTAAGAGGTTTGTATTGTACTCGGGAAGGGTGCAACCTAACACTCAATAATAATGATTTAATACGATGAAACTTGAACAAGTATTTATGAGGTTTGTATAAATGTTGATGGCTTGCAAGGATACATATGATTTATGAAATCGGAAATACTACGAATTTAACAGTGCGTTTGACAGTGTTTATCCTTGATAATAATCATTATGGGTTTAAATAAAGAAAAGTTGTTCATACACAAGACTATGTATTTATCATGACGATCGTCCAAAATATCCCTAAAATGGGATGAAAACGCCTTAAGTAGAAACACTGGTTTAAAGTTGGAGAGTTAATTTGTAGACACCAGGTATTGTTCTAACTAAGAAACTTTGCTAATTTGTCTAACTAACTTCTAATTCTCCACGTCATAATTTCCATATACTCTTGCGAATATATCAATTTTTGTTAACAGGATGTATATCACTAAATAAATCTTGATTTTACGATATTCGGTCCTTAGTGAATGTAGATCCTGAAAGCCATGTACTCTACGAGCCTAAATTAAAGTTACGAGGTTTTGTGTGTTTCATTTCAGTTATATTCCTGGCGCCGTTCGAGCTGCAGAAAGAATGTGAAGTGCCAAGTTAATAAATGTGAGGGACGAATCTTGTATGCAGTCGAACAGCATTATACCGCCACTTTGTGCTACAAACTACTGCAGGGTACAAGCTTTGTACTTGTGCCAGAATAATATTGATCATACACTTCCAGATTTGAAAGTTCGTTTATTAAAATAATGTAAATGTATTAAATTATCTTACAATATTAACGATTAATTAAGGAATATATTTTCCACATACGTACAGCTACTAAGGTAATTTATGTAATATACTGTTCTGCCGGGTGATCGTTTGCGCTTACCCCCTTGTAGAAACAATATACTATTCTGCCGGGTGATCGTTTGCGCTTACCCCCTTGTAGAAACAATATACTATTCTGCCGGGTGATCGTTTGCGCTTACCCCCTTGTAGAAACAATATACTATTCTGCCGGGTGATCGTTTGCGCTTACCCCCTTGTAGAAACAATATACTATTCTGCCGGGTGATCATTTGCGCTTACCCCTTGTAGAAACAATATACTATTCTGCCGGGTGAACGTTTGCGCTTACCCCCTTGTAGAAACAATATACTATTCTGCCGGGTGATCGTTTGCGCTTACCCCCTTGTAGAAACAATATACTATTCTGCCGGGTGATCGTTTGCGCTTACCCCCTTGTAGAAACAATATACTATTCTGCCGGGTGATCGTTTGCGCTTACCCCCTTGTAGAAACAATATACTATTCTGCCGGGTGATCGTTTGCGCTTACCCCCTTGTAGAAACAATATACTATTCTGCCGGGTGATCGTTTGCGCTTACCCCCTTGTAGAAACAATATACTATTCTGCCGGGTGAACGTTTGCGCTTACCCCCTCGTAGAAACTTTAAATTTGTTTTTCACATAGCTCGTACAACCAGGAAGAAGTACCAAAACGGACGATTCCATTTACACCTCCACCAAAAAAAATGTATCACCTCTTAAAAAAATACTACCCCCCAAAAAAATATACCTCATATGATAAATGAAAGGAGTCGTT
Source organism: Allygus modestus (assembly GCA_963675035.1). Taxonomy (NCBI): domain Eukaryota; kingdom Metazoa; phylum Arthropoda; class Insecta; order Hemiptera; family Cicadellidae; genus Allygus; species Allygus modestus. The sequence goes on from OY776111.1 coordinate 18,511,439, forward strand.
AAAGGTAAGTTAACAATTTAAAATATTTGTTTGTCTTCTTTACATGATATTCCCTTTCGGTTGCACTTCCGAAGACGCCCGGTGGATCAATCGACTGAAAATAATCTCTAAAAAATATCGAAATATGCATATATCGATATAAATAATCGATTGTGTCATTCGATTATTAACGTTTTTCAATAAATACAAGTAAATTTATAATACATTTGTTAACTAGAAACTAAACCAAAATTCAACTAATATAAATAACTTGAACCATTTACAATTTTTATTTCCCAGATACACGCTTTTAGCTGTTTATAAAAAAATGTAGAAATGGATCTTCCCTGACATTCTCACTTCTCTTTTATAGAGGTATTTTGACAAATTATCTGCAATGTTAGATGATTTTAAGCCAGTTTTCAATGATTTTAAAACTACCTTCCAACATAATTCTATGGTTTGAGAGTTAGCGGATGTTAAAATGGATCGATTAAATGTTTACTATGATTGACGGTGAAACAGATGTAATGTGAGCTTTAGATGTGATATTAAAAAAAGATTTCCAAAGGTTTAATACTCGACAGTATTTCTTCATTGTTTCAAACATGATCAAAAAGAAAAACGATAGTCAGTTTATTTATTTAGATTTTCTCCCATTTTCCAAACAAAATGCAATGTATGTAAAATTTAAATCATATGTAATAAAAACATATATTATTACAATTGTAATAAGTCAGCTGTATTGATTTGATTCGCTATATTTATATCGAAATATTATAATAATAATATTCATTCCGTGACAATGCTTTTACAAAGTATTGGAATTTACAATGAAATAGATAATTTAGATAGAAAATATAAGTAATGTATTTATCTAAACATTAACGTATATAGATTATTTTCATTCGATTGTTTCACCGGGCGCCTGCGGAAGTGCAACCCCTTTAAATCAGGCGTTAAGCAAGTTGTATACAATTGTTCTCATCACAAATGTTAAGGTGTACTAAATATTATACAAATATAAAATTCCTAATAAACATTTACAATCGTAACCTCGTCTAGCCAGGTTACGATTAAACACTTAATCAGATATAAACTTTAAAATCTTAAACACTTTAACACTTATCAGATATAAAAGAGGATTAAAATAACTTGACTTTACAACCAGACTCATTACAAGTCCATATTAAACAGTGACTACTTTTACTTTTCAAAGCTTGTTACGTTTGACAATTTCCGGAAATAATCTTTGTTTAGTAAGATTTCGAGAGGAGAGTTACTGCATTCCATTTAAACATAATAATATTATTCATACAGAGCAGGAGACATTAATGTAACTGCTTCTGAGCCGAACCTAGTAAATGGTGTATGGACAAAACAACGGGAAAATACAATTTAGCAGTGTCCTACCTGAATTGAATTGTTATCTAATTTAATTAGTAAAATACATTGATTTTTTTGTACTTAGAATATTAAAACTAAGAAATAATGCCCAGAGAAATGGAGCGTCATACCCCATGAGTGATCTTTAAATTAGTTATTAATTTTGTATGGAAAAATGAAATGATCTTTTAGGTTTAATACCCACTTAAAACCTTTTAAACCAGATATTTTAATCAAAATTATTATTTTTAAAAGCAATATTTTATTTTTTTATTTTATTTGGCATAGCTTAGTTCTGAAATACAAAATGAAAGCATAATTAGCATTTAAATATCGAAAATTAAGCACGAACTGTGAAATAATGTGTTGTATTAATCTTTCACGCTCCGAAAATCCTAAATACCCCCGTCGCAGCAAACCTGCATACTCAGCGAATTTCCAATGAATATATAATATAACACATTAAAACACTTAACAGGATTCATAAGAAATGTAGTAACAAACAATCGATATTTAATATATTAATTATTCTCCATAAGAATAACATTGGGGATGAGTACGCAGGTTTGCTGCAACAAGGCACACGAAATAATGGGTTTTTATGAAAATATCAATAGAACTCATCTTAGTGAAGACACATACCAAGTTTCATCCATATACATTCATAAATAAGCAATATATAACATTTTAAGTATTTTCCATAAGAATAACATGGGGACCAAGTACCTAGGTTTGCTGCTACAGGAAACATTGGCGAAAAATTGTTTTTTTGTGCAAACAACAATAAACCACGACCAGATCAAGCCATATACATAATTTCGCCAGTTTATATTCATAAATAAGCAAGATATACAATTTTTCTTTTTCTCCATAAGAATAACATTAGACAACGTACTGTGTTTAGCACTTTCAATATCTCGGTAACCAATTGACGTAGAGCAATTATCAAAATACCAAATTGTTTTTTTTTAAGCTGAATTCAATGGTATAAATTAAAATTTGATTTAAATTAAAATTACATGTGAAAACCCCAAAAAACACCTTTTTGGGGTACAAAACCCCCCCAAAACCCCCCTTCGGATGGTGCGATTCATCTGGTTTTCGAACTCGTTCAAATAAATGGTACTTTACACATTTGTACCAAATTTCATTAAGATCGGACCTTTTTTAAGAGAGTTATCGTGCTTACGGACACACACACATATATATATATATATATACATATATTAAAATTTGAACGATTGGTGTTTTTGGCATCTGGGGACCTCAAAATGAAAAGTCATCATGGTCTCGGGCTTAAGTCTTACCATGAGACCTACGGTAATAGCTTCTTCCCTATAGGGGAAATTCGCTAAAACTAAGTGAAAATATCCCAAATTAGTTAAATCGGGGAAAGCGGTGACTCCAGTGTGACAAATGTGATTTACACTCAGATTTACCAGCGATGTCATCAGTGTCATCAGTGAAATGACCCACCCCGATGATAAGATATCGCTTAGTGTAACATGCCCGAACAATATTGAATTTAATGAACATTTCTCTTGATTTTTAATTTTAATGATATTTAAAGTCACCTCGGCAGTATTGTTATAATCCGTTTGAAAGCGGGAAAGAACAATTAAAAACTATTTTTAATTTTGTATTATGTAGTTTTCTGAAACTAAACCCGATTTACCATCTCCTTATCAAATATAATTTCAGAAAATGTAAAAAAAAAAACAGAAGAAAACTTTTAAATAAAAAAAATTGTTCATAGATATTATTGTACGTGTTTATTAAACCTAAGTACAATGATATCACAGCTTGTACTGTATATCACAGGTTCAGAAATATTCTAGAGTCCTATCTTGGGGCAGCCCCTCGTGTGTGCCTGTGTTCGCCATTAACTGAGCAAACATCCCTTCGTCCTGCCCTCACGCCCGCACACTCTCTCGAGCCTTGCTCATCAGGTCAACCAAACATTACTATGCAGCAAGTCGTAAAGAAATTAACCGTTAGCGTTTTATTATACTAAAGTGCAAACAATGAAACTTCATTGGGAAATTTGTATGTCTGTTATTCTGTAATGTTTTGAGGTGTGCTATTCTTATGCCTATAATAATATTCTTACCAGAGATTATTGCAAAACATTGTTATTTTATGGTTTTTTATGTAACGTTAATATTCTGCGAAGATTTTTAAGGACTTTTAAGTCCCATTAAATTTGTAACTATTCGGGAAAATAATCCAAAGTATTATACACTCTCTCTCTCTCTCTCTCTCTTTTCTCTCTCTCTCTCTCTGTCTCTCTCTCTCTCTCTCTCTCTCTCTCCTTCTCCCCCCTCTCTCTCTCTATGTCTATCTCTGTCTCTCTCTCTCTCTCTGCTTCTCTCTCTCTCCTTATCTATTTCTCTGTCTCTCTCTCCCTCTCTCTCACTCTCTCTCTCCCTCCCCCTCTCTCTCCTTCTCAATTTCTCTCTCTCTCTCTCTCTCTCTCTCTCTCTGTGTATACTTATAACCGTACCTTATTATATAAAACTAAATCGTAATTAATGAATTTGCCTGTTTATTCATTGTACACAGATTGCATTTATTTTTTAATTTGTTTAAGAAATATTGTATATTATTATTTACGATTTAACTGACTACAGAAACGCTATAGAAACCATAAAATTCTCTCTTGAGATAAAAGCCAGTAAATGTTTCCATAATCAGCTTGTTTATTTCCACACAAAAGATCAAAACATAATGTAATTCGTCATTACTTTTCAAAGTACGTAAGACGTTCTTGTGATTTTCAGTTAAACTTTAGTATTAACAGAAGCAATCAATGAGATGGCTTTAGGTCCTGGTTTGTATTTGACTAGAAGCCCCTAATTCCTTTCGGTAAACCAACCGCCCCAACCCTCGACCAACTTTCTAACTCTGTGGTTCGTCCATTTCGTTCCTGTAAAGCTCTTTCCGAGCAAGCCTCTATCTATATTGAAATTTATTAAAATTCACTATAATTATCAACCGATTTTCTTATGTAAAACATCCAATATCGATTTTAAATTCCACTCATTTCTAAAATATACTAAATTCAAATTCTGTATGACGCATAATGTATTTTATGAATACGGTACCATTATATATTTTGAAATTATCTATTTTTGATGTTTATAATTTGTATTTATGGTCAAACTATGTTGTTTAAAGCATCAATAAGTTAAAATGCTTGTTTCGTAACAGTATACAATTAGGGATTAAAATAAATTTATTTGAAAGATAGTTGTTTGGGTATGCACACGTGTGGCTGAAACGCGGCGGTAGTTAAGTTAGGGTACCTAATTTGTGTAAAATGTACTTAAACATGTATGGTACTTTTATCTGGTTTAATAAGCCTTTTTTTCCAAGGTATTTTTTGTTAGATTACCCTAGTCGCTAGTCTAACGATAAGCATTTTGGACTCCGGAACCAAAACCGTCGGTCGAATCCCGGGATTACACCTTGGTTGAGGGATTTGGACGCTCTTAAAAGCGTGGCCTAAACGAAATGCTGCTTACGTTGAAATAGAAGGCTAGAAAAACATTAGATGTGAGAAGCAGACGACCCGAGAAGTAAGGCGACGATCAAAGTATTTTGATTTGCTTCGAACCTCAAATCACGTCTTGTCACTAAAATAAAACTAACACTGAAAATAGCACATTAATGAAATGCAGAAATTAATGAAGTGCTTTGAATAATAACAGTATTCAGCCAACAGCTTTTAAATGCTGTAAATTACTATAACTTTATGAATATTATGATTAACGGAGTGACAATTTGGGTCACGGGGGAGAAATTATAAGTAAATCATGTGAGGAAATGCGTGTTCCAATTGTTAACAAAACAAATTTATTTAGGCCAACGAATTTTGTTTTGAAAATTGTATTAATATTTTTACACGAAGGTGTTATTTTTGTTCACTTATCATTGTTGTTTTATCCAGTAGACGTCGACCCTGGGCACTGGGTTCAGTCAACAGCGATAACAAGTACAACGTAAACAAAAGTTACATTTCCTCCTTCAGCGACAGCAGGTAGTTGGTGTTTAAGTTTGCCGAGATCCTGGCACATTCAGTTGGCCCCTGACAATATATCACTGCTAGTTTATTTTAAAAAAAGAGCTACGAACGTCAAAAAATCTTGATTACATATATAAACTAGCATAAACTTTGTATCCCTTATTAGTGAATTTCCTATGGCATGACCCGCACGGTAAAACTTAAGCCCGGGACCACCATAGAAGTTCCTAATGTGACCCCCTGAACACGTTTTAGGGGGTCGTTCAAAATTGTATATACAGGGTGTCACAAAAATCCGGAACTGGCTATACATAACCATATTTTACGTACAAAAATAAATCGAAAATGTTCAGTAAATTTTTTTCGATTTCAACTTCGTTTAGCCGCTATCCGCCATTTCGTTTTTTTTCACTTAAACATTTCTATTTCCGTAATGGATTAATGTATCAAGTAAAAATTTGGTATGGAGCTTTACAGGATAAATGTATAAATCCATAAGAAAAATTATTTTTTTCCGACGTTTATTTTCAAAATGGAGGCCACTTTAATTTTTTAAAGTCAAATTCCATGAAAACTAGCAACTGAAACAAAATTTTACAAGATATACAATTTAAAGCACTTTGTAATCCAAATCTAATGACATTTTTACTGTAAAAATCGGTTAATAAATAAAAAAGTTATGGTAATTGTTTTATAATAAATTTCAAAATGGCGGCCATATACAAATTTCAAAGTGAAATTCCTGGAAAACTAGAAACTAAAACAAAATTTTACAAGACATAAAATTTAAAGGACTTGGTCAAATGCACTAGGGAATTTGACTTTAAAAATGTTATATGACCACCATTTTGAAATTTATTATAAAAAATACGATTTATGGGGATTTTACAATGGAAAAGGCTGTTTTCATATCTTGATGTAGTTTTATCACTCCTAATACCCCGACACCGATTTTTGATCCTGATGGTACATCCTCCTAAGCTTACAATGCACAACATTGTCATCCCAATACTGCATTTAAATAGAACCAGGTGCATCAGAACAGCCAAAAAACCGAATATTTTCCATTTTGCTAAAAATGTCACAAATCTTTGTTTAAACCCGTTATTTGAATTTTTTAAAGTTTTTTGGGGGGAAATTCTCTTCTCTAACGTCAGCGTGCTGCGTGCGAACTCGTTTCAATGCCATTGAGTCACTTGAAAAAATCCGCTTCATAAGAAAGTTATTTTTTAACTAACGCTAGTGAAAAAAATAGAACAGGATAGGAGAAGATCCTGTGAATTTAAATGTAAATTGATTTTCAGTACATGTAAAAGCAGTAAAAAACAGCCCACGGACGATGATAAATTTTCTGATTTGACGAGTACTTTAATTTAAATTTTTATTTAATCATTACAATTATTTCTTATTGTTTCTTTTAAGTAATTGAATAAAATTCCTCAGTTTTGGTCATTAAGAGTCTTATTTTAATCAAATAATGCCATCGGCTAACCAGGGAATACCATTGTTATCATTAATTATAGATTACTGTATATACAACCATATTAATGGATCTATTAACTATGGTATAACTACCAGTAGATGCTGCTCCGTTCTCTACATGTGTTATCACAGGTATAAGGCAACGTTTAGCATAATTGTATATGATAAGCAGCTTATTAACTAAACAAGATTAACATTGGAACTTCGAAATGTCATTGGTTGGAGTCATGTAGATGTCTTTCACGATTATACGAAGAACATTTTAGATTAAAAATGTAATAACTTTTATAAATACAAAAATATCAATTCATTATAAAGTTTGAATGAGATTATACAAAAATAGGAGAAAATATTAATTTTATTTTAATAATTTGTTAATCATAAAGTGTTTTAAAAATGTAATTTAAAGTCAATATTCTACTAACAAACAAACGATAGACTACTTTTCTTGTAAAGGTATTTTTTTACTTTCTTAAAAAATATAATTGTATTGTATAACTGTGTAGTAAATTTTAAATAAGTGATATATTATTAAATTTCCCAATGAAAACGAGTTCGCACGCAGCACGCTGACGTGAAGGAAGTAAATTTCCACATAAAAACTTTTAAAACTTAAAATTAGTGTAAAAACATACTAGTATTCCAATTTTTATTGAAATCTGAAAACATTGATTTTTTGGCTGTTCTGATGCTCCTGGTTTCATTTACCTGCAAAGCTGGGAATACAATTTTGCGCATTATAATGTTAGGAGAAGGTCCAATCAGGCTTGAAAGTAGGCGTGAGGTTGCTGGGGATGATAAAAGTACTCTAACAAAGGAGTAGCAGGCTTTTCTAGTGTAAAACCCCCATAAGACAACGTACTGTGTTTAGTCGAAACACATTTTCTTTAATAACTCGGTAAATATTTATGCTAGAATGACGAGAGAGGGCTTAAAACTTTCGTCTCACTAATTCCCATCTTTTTACATGCATTAATTTTACATTTGGGGCTTTTTAGACCCTTTTTGGGCCCAAAAACTCGAAATTTGAAAGATTAATCCCCAAAAAATGGGTTTGGAGTTTTACGATTCTTTTGCCCAACGAACTTGTCCAACTGATTTCAGAAAGGAACGTCCCTACCAAATTTGAAGTTAATCGGACAAAAAATGCGACCGCTAGAGTGCAAACATATATATATATATATGTCTAGATATATATATATATATATATATATAAAATTTTGAACGTCCCCTAAAAACGTGTTCAGGGGGTCACGTTATGAACTTCTATGGTGGTCCCGGGCTTAAGTTTCACCGTGCGGGTCATGCTAATAGTTCACTTTCCAAAGGAAATTCACTAACAATAAAGGAAATGGCTGAAGGAATCGTGTCGAGTTAGCTAAACAAGATGATCACGCCCTTGGTCGGGGGAATTGTAGGTCACGCCATAGCTACAGGTGGGGTCTTCCGTAGTCCACTGATATAACTTAATCTAGCAATTGTGTGCAGCAACACAGCTTTTAATCATTTTAGATTATACATTGTGTCTTAAATATAGTTCATTCGGTATGGAATGTAAAGAATAATCAGTATAAATTGTATAATAAAATACCCCCGTCGCAGCAAACCTGCATACTCAGCGAATTTCCAGTGCATATATATATGGGTATCACTACTACCTAGAGCCACTTACCAAGTTTCACAAAAATACATTCATTAATAAGTGATACATAGCATTTTATTTATCCTCCATAAGAATAACAATATAATTGAGTACGCAGGTTTGCTACAACAAGGAAGATAAGAAATGTTTTTTTTTTAATTATCAATATAACTCAACCAGGTGAAGCTACATACCAAGTTTTATTAATTTAGGTTCACAACTAAGCGAGATATAAAACTTTACTTATTCTCCATATGAATAACATGGGGGCCGAGTATGCAGGTTTGTTGCTATCGGGAAAAATCAACAAACACCTTTTTTGTGCTAATATAAATATACCACAACTAGTTGAAGCCACATACCAAGTTCCATCAATATACATACATAAATAATCAAAATATAACATTTTATTTATTCCCCATAAGGATAACATTGGACAACGCACTGTGTTTAGCACTTTGAACATCACTGCAATGGTTGGACGTAAAACAACAATTAATACGCCAAAATGATTGTTTTGTAGAACTTAACTGATTGGTAGAAAAAAATGTGGAGTTTTTAGTGAAATTATCTGAGGAAAATCTAAAAACCGTACTCCCATAAGATTAACATGGGAAATTTTATGGACACATTTTGACTTTTCTCCACAACCATTAAACCTAGCTTAATGCTTAAAAATACTAAATTGTTTGTTTTTAAGATCTATATAATGGCTGTAACCAAAATCTAGTGTTTTTAAAATTTAGGGTAAAAAGTTCAAAAAAATGATTTTTAGAAAATTTTAATCCCCCATAAAACCCCCTTCCCATAGACCGATCGATCTGGTTTTCGAATTTAAAGTCATAAATGCTACTCTCCACATTTGTGCCAAATTTCATCAAAATCGGGCGCGTCTTTCAAAAGTTATCGCGGTAACGGACACACACACACACACACATATATATATATATATATATATGTCTATATACTTATATATAAATTTGAACGAATAGTGTTTTTGGCATCTGGGGACCTCAAAACAAAAAGTTATTATGGTCATGGGCTTACCATGCCACCTACGGTAATAGCTTCTTCCTACAGGTGAAATTTGCTAACAGGTAATTTGTTTAGACACAATTTTGTTTACGATAATGCAGTGGAACCTGGGTAAACCGAACTGGTGAAAACCCAAAAAGATATTACTACTCACTCTTTCTTTAATATTACTCATATTGTTCTGGTTACTAGTATGCATGTTACTCACTAGTGTGTAGGTTACTCACTTAGTATGCTTGTCGGTTCATTGGTCAGCTGAATCGCCAACCAAAAAGCAGTGAAGAAAATGTTAAACAGCTTTTAGAAAACGTTTATTTACTGACTAAAACTATATCAACAACTTCACTCTTTTCGCAGATTCAACAAAGATCAAATTTATTATTTCAACTATCAATCGAGTATCATTAAAACGGTAAACTCGAATCCTCGTTTAGTTTGTCCCTGAGCAGTGTTTTACAAACCGACAGTGAGCTTATATTCTAATTAGAATGGTGTTTGCTTTTATTCCTGGCCTTTGACCGTGACGCTCGGTTATATAAAACAAATACTTCGTTTCAATCAAGTTAATTTATAAAAACCAATTACTGCGTTTAAGTATTGTTTAAATCTAATATAAACTAATTCCCGTGCATTGGCGTCCATAAAAAGTAATTTTTCTTTACAAGTATTTTAAGCTTGCCAACACAAAAATACAGTAGGGTTTCTTTTAAAAGAACTTTATGCTACCCACTCATAAGTTAACCTATGAAAGGAAATTACTTTTTAATAATCAATTATACTAGCGAAAAATAAAATTATAATAAAAAACTAAAATTTTGAAAACAAATGTTTTTTTAGAGGTAATAAATAATGTGACGAAGTTTAATTGTAAAAGCAAGGGAAATGATCAGAATAATGAAAAGAGACAATAGAAACTGAATACAAATGAGTTGCAACGATGGAAACGTGCGCTGGATGCCGAGAGGACGGCGATTATGTTCAGAGATTCTACGAGTTGCAAACATCCCTCGTGTGACATATTGTGTTCTGTTTATGTTAAACGTGCGATGTTTTGCATGATATGCACATGAACAACTTGACACGTTGCTAAATTACCAAGGTGAAACTTTCACGAAATATTACGATCACTAAGGATCAAGGGAGACTGTGTTTGGCCTGGTTTTAACACAAATTATATACTTTTATACGAGTAATGTATGTATGTATACAAAATTGATCTCAGAATTCTGCGTAGGGATTGTATTCGTTATATTAATCGTAATTTTAGTTTGTAATGAGCTAAAATAAGCCAGACGAATGTTATCGTATGAACATAGTTTTCAGTTATGGGTTTTAAACATAAATAAACATCGTGTTAGATATAATAATTTACTACTGCGTATTGAAATTCAAAACCTGGCATGATTCGTAAAATACTCGTTTTGTTAGCTACGCTTAGTAGCAATATATTTTTATTAAAACACGTAATGCATTTAAAATATAAATATAAGAAATTACCATCTATCTTACAGAATGTGCGCTACATATGTTTAGCTCGAACTTGATTTCCTCGCAATTATTTGTTGATATCCCTATCAAACAAACCGTATGATCTATGGAATACTGAAAAAAATAGAAATATGAAAAATCTCCACATACTTCATAGAAAAAATGGAAAATATAACACCATTCGAAAGTATAACTTTACTGTTTATCTTCGTGTATTTTTGTGTGATATTTTGCAGCACACTCCGAAACTGATCCAAGAAAACGTCAAGTTAAAAACCCACTAATGGAACCGCAACTATAAAGCCATCGTGTCGGGTAAAGCCTCCAAAGAGTGGTAATCACTAATGGAACCGCAACTATAAAGCCATCGTGTCGGGTAAAGCCTCCAAAGAGTGGTAATCACTAATGGAACCGCAACTATAAAGCCATCGTGTCGGGTAAAGCCTCCAAAGAGTGGTAATCACTAATGGAACCGCAACTATAAAGCCATCGTGTCGGGTAAAGCTTCCAAAGAGTGGTAATCTTCCGAGGAGGCTAAACTAGGAATTTCTCACGGCTACTTTCAGATTACCAGATATTTTCAGACTTTTCTGTTGAGCAAGCAGTTAATTTAAATGACAATTATTATCTTAAAATAGAACAATCACAATTGCATCTAGCAACAATTGTCTCGGAAGTTGTCTATGTTTCTGTTACCACAATCGTGTGTCACCACGTGTCATACTGTTACGTCTCGGAAGTTGTCTATGTTTCTGTTACCACAATCGTGTGTCGCCACGTGTCATACTGTTACGTCTCGGAAGTTGTCTATGTTTCTGTTACCACAATCGTGTGTCGCCACGTGTCATACTGTTACGTCTCGGAAGTTGTCTATGTTTCTGTTACCACGATCGTGTGTCGCCACGTGTCATACTGTTACGTCTCGGAAGTTGTCTATGTTTCTGTTACCACAATCGTGTGTCGCCACGTGTCATACTGTTACGTCTCGGAAGTTGTCTATGTTTCTGTTACCACAATCGTGTGTCGCCACGTGTCATACTGTTACGTCTCGGAAGTTGTCTATGTTTCTGTTACCACAATCGTGTGTCGCCACGTGTCATACTGTTACGTCTCGGAAGTTGTCTATGTTTCTGTTACCACAATCGTGTGTCGCCACGTGTCATACTGTTACGTCTCGGAAGTTGTCTATGTTTCTGTTACCACAATCGTGTGTCGCCACGTATCATACTGTTACGTCTCGGAAGTTGTCTATGTTTCTGTTACCACAATCGTGTGTCGCCACATGTCATACTGTTACGTCTCGGAAGTTGTCTATGTTTCTGTTACCACAATTGTGTGTCGCCACGTGTCATACTGTTACAACAAACATAATTGTAATTGAACATAATCAGATTGGTTAAGTCAAATTAGTTTAAAACATACTATGAATAAAAGTGATTTATTACTATTCTTTCTACATCAAAGCGTTTACTATAACTGTATTGGTGGAATAATTTTAAATTAGCTGCATTTCTGTAAACGTCAACGCTTTGATATAAAAAAAATAGTAATAGGTTACTATTATTTATCGTTTTAAATAGTAATACATCGTTACATCACAGGTTGATGTCAACTGAATTTATTTTACTTACTCCGCCTTATGTTAGTATATGGAGAAAGAATTGTTTTCGTCAAAATTTTAGAATTTGATTTGTTAGTGGAACTATTCGTTATAGTGCACCCTGACCCAAAAAGTAATTTTTACGTGTTGTCTGTGTGTCTGCCTGTCTGTATGGATGTGTACAGAGCTAGAGCCCTAACCAATGGTCCGATTTCTATGAAATTTGGTATATAGGTATTAATCCACGATATCTCCAGGCGTTTTTTAAATTTTTTTGGAATTTCTGATTTTTAAGGGTAATTATCCCCCCAAAAACCGCCAAAATCATGAAAAATCAAGATTTATCAAAAACAGCTCTAACGATTTTAATCAATCCTTAGTCGTTTGTAGAACTTTAGTTTTCCAACACCACCCGCATTCCTTTAAAAATTCGGGTTCAGAAATTACAAGACTCAAAATATCAAAAATTCAGCTTTTTTTTATAAATAAAAAATATAAATATAAATATTTTACTATTCACCATTAAAAAGAGCTCAAAAAACTAAATAATTTAGGATATTGAATTACTATTCTACGGTTACCGGTTGCGGGGAAAATTTCAATTTTCATTTTTCGGTAAACGCAGTACGTTGTCCAATGTTATTCTTATGGGGAATACAAAAATTACTATTTGTCTCTTATTTATTGATCAATTTCGTTCAAACTTGATATGTTTGTCAAGTTAGCATCGACCAACAGAGGAAATTCGAAATATTTTGCTCCTTAATAATCCTGAGGGGGTGAATAGGGGGCATTTCCCCTCTTAAAACCACGTGTGTAGCGATGGATTAGGATAGATTAGTGCCTCCAAATTAGGGATTTGGGTGGATATTTTTGAAAAAAAAAAACTTGTTTACAAGATTTTCTCTACATTCGACCGTGCTTTGTATTCTATATTTAGTAGATAAAAAGTAATTTATTAATTAAAGTTGGGCTAAAAGGGAAAAAGTATGTGTCAGTTTCCTGATACCGTTTAATTTTAAGGTACACATGGTCAGAAGTTAAATGATAAAATATGACTGAGATAACATTTATTAATTTTAGTAAACCGTTACAGTTGGAACTGTTTATTTTGAGCATGAAAATAGATGTTGTTACTCTTAGAGAAATATCAGTGGGGGTTACAACATATTTTACACAAAGACCAATAAACAAGTCTGGACCTTGTGTCAGAGGCTGGTCGTTTTGCTTCACGGGTTCAACGGTTCGGAAATCAAAGCTTAATCCGGAAAATATACGGCCGTTGACCGCACTCGACAGATTTATAGCTTAGTTTTGTCCTACGATAAATAGCAGAGCTAATCTATGGCGCTGGGGAAAAAATCCAAATTTTAATTATTCTAAAACTATTCAGCATTACATGATATTTTTAAACTATACATTGGCCACCCTGACCAATATTTCTTTACTTTTTAGCGAATTTCCCCTATAGGGAAGAAGCTATTACCGTAGTCGGCATGGTAAGACCTAGGCCCGGGACCATGATAACTTTTCGTTTTGAAGTCCCCAGACCCCAAAAACACCATTAGTTCGAAACTGTATATATATATATATATATACGTATATACGTACATACGTATATATATATACGGACACACACACACATATATATATATATATATATATATATATATATATATATAGATAGATATATATATGTGTGTGTCCGTGAGCACGATAACTCTCGTAAAAATTATCCGATTTTGATTAAATTTGGTATAAACGTGTAAAGCAACATTTATGACTTTAAGTTCGAAAACCAGCCAGATCGCTTTATCCAAAAGGGTATTTTGGGGGGGTTGTGTACCCCAAAAATGGGTTTTTTTGAATTTTGTACATATAATTTTGGAAATAGTCAAATTTTAGTTTTTCCCTTTGGATTCAGCTTAAAAAAACACACAATTTGGTATTTTTATCATTTCTCTACGTCAATTGGTTACCGAGATATTGAAAGTGCTAAACACAGTACGTTGTCTAATGTTATTCTTATGGAGGAAAATACAAATTTTATATCTAGCTTATTTATGAACATATACTGACGAAACTTGGTATACTGCTTCATCTGGTTGTGAACCATTGATATTTGCTCAAAAAAACAATTTTTTGCCAAAGGCTCCCGTAGCAGCAAACCTGCACACTCAGCCCCATGTTATTCTTATGGAGAATAAGAAACGTGTTATCTCCCTTAATTATGACAATAAATTAATGAAATTTGGTATGTGACTTCACCTAGTTGAGTCATATTGATATAAGCATAAAACCCCATTTTTTGTGTTCCTTGCTTCAGCAAACCTGCATACTCTGCCGCCATGTTATTCTTATGGAGAATAATTAAAATGTCATAAATTGTTTATTTATGAATGTATATTGATGAAACTTGTTATGTAGCTTTATGTGGTATTAAGATAAATATATATGCATTGGAAATTCGCTAAGTACGCAGGTTTGCTGCTACGGGGGTATTTTACTTTTTCACTTGTTTTTGGCGTCATAGGGGGATGGCCCACCTGGGTAGACTTGAAATGACCAAACATTAGGCTAGGAAAAGTTATACATTATTTTAAAGGTTTCTCGTAGAACAAATTGCCGCAAAGCCGACCTAAAACGAACAACTGAATCGGAAATTTCAACCGTTAGAACTGTTCATTTAAGCACTTTATACTTTTTTATGTTTATTAAAACCCGTGCCATTACTAACACTTTTGGGGAACTCTTTAGGGAGGTCTTGTGCGTATTAGGGAGGTCTTGTGCGTATTAGGGAGGTCTTGTGCGTATTAGGGAGGTATTGTGCGTATTAGGGAGGTCTTGTGCGTATTAGGGAGGTCTTGTGCGTATTAGGGAGGTCTTGTGCGTATTAGGGAGGTCTTGTGCGTATTAGGGAGGTCTTGTGCGTATTAGGGAGGTCTTGTGCGTATTAGGGAGGCGTAATAATATTGTGACGGATGTTTTACTCGAATAAGGTAAATTGTTTTACAATTTACCTTATTATTATTTAAGTTTATTATTATTATTATATATAATATTATTAATATATTATATTATATATATTTTATATATTATATTATTATATTATATATTTATTTATTATTATTATATTATATTATTATTATATTATATTATTATTAAATTATATTATTATTATATTGTTATATAATATTATTTTTTATATTATATTTTTTATATTATATATATTATATTATTATAATATTATTTATTATTATTATTTAAGTTTATTTCGGTCCAGGATGACAATTGCTCAGCCCCCTCAAGCCTGTTGGCGTGTTTGATTTCACCCCTTTACGTGATAAAGGAACATATCTCTAGTTTAACATTTAAACTCCTTAAATTCCATGTATAACGTGCAGCAGGTCACTAACATCACTTAGATGTTGATAACAATCTCTTATCACAAAGGTAACCCATCTCTTGTCATTTGACGACCTTTTCTGGTAATCTTTGTAATATGTTCTTTAATCATAAATAGTATTTGATATCGAACATCAGCAGCACACAAGTTGATAAACATTAAACCTTATAACTCTAATAATCTCCCGTAAAAATTTAATTGAAACATGCATGGAACTGTAATAAAGAAATTAAACTAATTTTAATAAACGCACTTGTTGAAACGTATTCTGTTTAATTAGTGTTACACAATTAGAAACACAAACTTGCAACCATTAAAGAGCAGTTCCGGGGACCCTAAACCTCCCTCACTAACTACGCCGACAGTTTGTTTAGGCCTTATTCCAACTTATAACTATCACTGGGTCTCCTCCCCGCACTTTGCAGACTTGCAGTGTCTTTCAGAAGACTCAAAGCGCGAAGATTTCCAAGTGAGGTAACTACACACCTTATAATTCATTTTAAACAATCAGAACTTTAAAAAATTAAGATTTTAATCAAACTTGTTTCCGAGTATTAGGTTATTCTAATCTAACGATATGTATTATTTTATTTTTACATGAGACAAGTTAGAAAATAAAACTGATTAAAATAAATTGCTAGTCTCTCTAGCTAATTGTATCAGCTGTAAATGGTAACTTGGAATTTATTTTCTGCGTTAAGAATTCAGAACAACAATTCAAACCACTTTTAGCGAATTTCCCCTGTAGGGAAGAAAGGGTACCCCAAAAATGGTATTTTTTTAGTTTTCACATGTAATTTGTATTTAAATCAAATTTTAATTCATACCATTGAATTCAGCTTAAAAAAACAAACAATTTTTTATTTAGATCATTGCTCTACGTCAATTGGTTCCTGAGATATTGAAAGTGCTAAACGGATATGAATAATATTGTACGTTGTCCAATGTTATTCATATGAAGAAAAAGAAAAATTTTATATCTCGGTTATTTATGAACATAAACTGACGAAACTTGGTATATCGCTTCATCTGATTGTGGTTTGTTGTTGTTTGAACAAAAAAATTTTCGCCTATGGTTCCCGTAGCAGCAAACCTAGGTACTCGGTCCCCATGTTATTCTTATGGAGAATAATAAAAATGTTATATATCGCTTATTTATGAATGAATATGGATAAAACTTGTTATGTGACTTCACTTAGATGAGTTCTGTTAATATTTGCATAAAAACCCATTATTTTGTGTTCCTTGTTGCAGCAAACCTGCCTACTCATCCTTAATGTTATTCTTATGGATAATAATGAATATTTTAAATATCTCTTATTTATGAATATATTTCTTATGAATTCTGGTAAGAGGCTTAATGTGTTATTAAGACATATATTCATTGAAAATTCGCTGAGTACGCAGGTTTGCTGCGACGGGGGTATTTTGTTTACTTTGTGAGACAGAAGCTCTAAACTTTTTGACGTGTGAGACATGTAAAAGGGGATTTTGCAGTTTGAGATTTAATATTTTTTGTACTCGAACAAGAGCGAGTGCAAATTTCGAGTATAGTAGTCTTGTTTCTAAAGATAAGCTTGAATCCAGGAAAGAGCACATTATGACTACGCGATTTCTAAGAAGGATTTTTTTTGTCTTAAAACCAACTTATAGTTATAAAATACTGAAAATATACAAGAGTGTGCTAACTTAGTTTTCGTTTGTCCTATCCTAACGCTTTCGAATTTGTTTTACAACACGTTTCCTAACTTCTGAGCAACGTTTTTTTGAACGACGAAGCTAAAAATTAAGTAAATTAATGTTGGACGCACAATTTAAAATCTACATTTTTGACGGTCTAACCACACCCAAACTAGGGTAGGTATAACATTATTGTAATAAAATACATCAGATTGTAAGAATCTCACGTAATTATATATTAAATAAAAATATTTCATGTTAAACCATTTAATTAAACCTCCGCTCGATTAATTTATTCAGCGAATTTCCCCTACAGGGAAGAAGCTATTACCGTAGGTCCCATGGTGAGACTTAAGCCCGAGACCATGATAACTTTTTGATTTGAGGTCCCCAGATGCCAAAAACACTATTCGTTCAAATTTATATATGTGTGGGTGTGTGTGTGTGTGTGTGTGTGTGTGTGTGTGTGTGTGTGTGTGTGTGTGTTTGTTTGTGTGTGTCCGTGAATGCGATAACTTGAATAAAAAAATCCGATTTCGATGAAATTTGGCTCAAATATGTAAAGTGACATTCATGACTTTCAAACCGTTGCCAAGATATTCAAAGTGCTAAACACAGTACGTTGTCCAATGTTATCCTTAGGGAGAATATTTAAAATTTGGTATCTCGATTATTTATGAATGTATATTGATGAAACTTGGTATGTGGCTTCACCTAGTACTGGTATATTGATATTTGCACAAAACATTTATGTTCTGTTGATCAGCAGCAAACCTGCATACTCATCCCTAACGTTATTCTTATGGAGAATACGCAAAGTTTTATATCTCCCTTAATTATGAACATAAATTATTAAAACTTGGTATGTAGCTTCACCTGATTGAGTTATATTGATAATTGCAAAAACAAACCATTTTTATCTTTCTCGTTGCAGCAAACCTGCGTTCTCAGCCCTAATGTTATTATTATGGGGAATAAATAAAATGCTATACATCACTTATTTTTATTTATGTATTTTTATGAAACTTGGTAAGTGGCTCTATGTGGTAGTAAGAAATATATGTATGCATTGGAAATTCGCTTATTGGTCACAGAATACATTTGATCCTATCTTAGAAATAAGAAAAATATTTACCAAGGAAAAGTGTAATAGGCCAAGATAAAGCACACCGTGGCAAACATGTATTTCGGAGAAATGAGTCTTTCTGTTGGGAAATACCAACATTTCAGATGTTTTAAAGCGTGGGATTTTGGTGTTGTTTATGTATTTTCTCCCTCACTCTTACGGCCCTTTCTTACGTTAAGCCTTCGTAAGATATGCCTTCAATTTTTTTTAACCGCCATTTTTATTTAGGAGTTTTAAGAATAACACACATACACACACACTCACACGCATACACGTAAAGGTTGTACGATAACTTGATAAACCTGCGCAAAGAGAAAATTTAACATTTATTTTATTTACTTTTCTACAAAATGTTAAAGATATTTTCCAAATTACAACTCTCTAACGGGCCATATTCCTAATTCATCATATGGTAGAACTAAAAGAACAACTAAAATGCCTTAGCTTTAATACTGCAGTTAATCCATTTCCGTAGGGAGAATGGATTTATAAATGAATATGATTGATTACAGGTAATAATACTCTCCTAAAATTTAAAGAGCTTAATAACAAATGGTCATTACACTGTATTGCGGTTTGAGTCGACCTGAATAATTCATTGCCGATGATACGTGGGACCCTAGTAATATGACAATAGTGAATTAGCATAATCAAACAGGGACTCGAATCAAATTAATGATGATTGAACACCTCAAATTGTCTAATTACAAACCATTCGTTCCTTATAGCTTCACATTAATGGATTAAATGAGATGACAGTCACAGTTGTGCAAATGTTAATTATTTTTAATGTTTTAAAATGTGATTGAATTATGCAATAACCAATATTAACATTATAGAAGTATTAAACATTATGAATAGGCCAACATGTGCAATAGTACATGTATTGCAATTAATGTCGTAATAATGTAAAATTATTTTGGAGTAGTTACTTCTCCTATGACTTTATCTAAATAAACCATTAATTTAAATCTTCATTTCATCCTTCCAAATTGAATACCTTTTGAAACAACTTCGAAAAAAATCACAAAATGAGAATTGTCTTGAACCAAGTTATAAACTTTTAAATATTTGTCGTTATTCTGCGCTAAATATCTATTTGTTATTCGTGCAGTAATTTAAAAGTTCCCAAGAATAATACTGAATAACTTACTCTAATAACGATAATATATTTAAAAAATAATAACAAAATTATCAATTCAGTTACATTCTTACAACAATAACGGAGTACAACTTGGCTTATGAGGCAAACATTTACAAACAAACACGATCTGAGGAGTTGCGAAGTGAGAGAACATCCCAATTTGTTCCCAACACGATCCGTATCCCTGAGTTATGAGACTGAGACGCGTGTGATATTTTTATCCCCATTGGCAGCCGCTAAAACACCTCTGTTACTTCAAGTTGTCGTGTTTAACAAACCTTAATATAACCATATAAATAATAGTAACCCTGGTGATCCCGGATACATCTGGAGGATTCTTAGAGAGCGAGAACATTTGTGTGAGCTGCATTGCGTGGAAAAAATTATGTCCCTTTATTACTAACAAGATAATTATAATCATCTAATCGGAGAAAATCGTCTGCCATTGATGAACATTTTACATTTTGAAGCCAGTGGGCCAAGCCCTGAAAGAATTCCAGACATTTTCTGAATTTGACACATTTATAAATCCTAGTAAACGTTTTGATGTGTAATATACTAGGGTTTAATCACAAAAACATCTTCAAATTTGGCACGGTGGATTTATCTTTTGACTATGTGAATTCTAAAGTTAAATTTTTAAATGTAGATACATTACAGAATTACTATGTGGGCCTGTAAGACTTAAAAAAGAGTTTAATGATTACAATTTGTCTTGCGTTTTTAGCTAAAAAATTATCGCAGTTACCATTGACTAAATTTGTTATATCCCGTAAATTTGTTGAATAATTCCGCGTAGGCTGATGACGTCAAAACCATTTTAAAATATTTCATGTAATAATTTAGAAAATGGTTTATTACAAATAGTGTAGGGCATTTGTAAATTAAACAAAGTCGGTGAGATTTTGAATGAAGAAGCTATAAGATTGGTGACAATGGATAGGCAATGAGGTACAGAATCTTGTAATACCGGGTGTTTTGTCTCAAAGTGTGGCCGAGCCGGTTGATGACGTCATATTTAAAAGATGGCCACTAAAACCGACATTGATCTATTTATTGCGCCTTAACTTTGTTACAGTTGATTTTATAGAGAATTTGTAAATAAGTTTTTTATTGACAATGAAACAAGGAACAAATAAGTTTTTTTATTGACAATGAAACAAGGAACAAAAATTGTTCTTAAAAATATTTTCATAACTCTATCCGTTAAAAAGATATAAGCGTTCTAAAAAAATCAAATAAATCCTATTTATTATTACACAGTAATGGTTAAGAAAGGATACTAATGATACAAATTACGCTTATGAGTCAACATCTGAGTCCGACATTTGCATTTGATAGTCGCATTGCTCTTCATCTGCTCCATCTCATTGACTGAGTACGGCATTTGCAATTGATAGCACAACGTCCTTTATCACAACTGTTGTACTGTGCCAGTTGTAAAATAGCTTCTGGGGCGCATGGTACATTACTCATGATAGGAAAATACTCATTTTCCTTCTTTTCCATCCAAAGTTACATGGGTCAGGAAGATCCGGATGTGGAAGATTAGCCCATTGCCACTCCATCACTTGGTAGTGAGTTATTAACAAGTGTTGGTGTAAAACTGGCCTTGTTGGTGACAAATTTTCACTTTGAATGTCTTTTTTAGTAAACAGCCACCACCGGAGCTTGTCAATGTCTGAAAATTGTTTGCTTTATAGATACACTCGACAAATGAACATTTCTATAAATTTTTCATCATCAGTCGTAAAACTTTCTGGGCCTCCTATCTAATGCTTCTAGAACATTGACTCCAGAAGATTCAAAAACCTTCCAGAAAGATTGTTTTCCTTTATTCTTGAAGCAACCTATGGTGTCACATCCAGACAGACCATGAATTCCTAACAATGCCTTAACTTCCTTAGATTTTAGGCTAGATTAAATACGATTAAGTTCTATTGACCTCACATTTGCTCCAGTCCCGGTCACAAAACCGGGTTTCTGTTTGTTGGAGAAACTGGAACCACCACAATAACAGAACAAAAACATCTTATCTGGTAAATAGATGTGGAGGGTAGACGCACGGGCCGATACATGTAAACAGAGTAAAATTATTTTGGCATCAGCTTCCTTGTGACTACTTGCAAGTTGTGTTGCATCATTCCCAACCGAAGACTCGGCCTCGTTCCTCCAACCAACAACTACATTCTTCTTTATTTCTTGTGCATGGAATAATATTTTATGAGCAAGGTAAGCTATCAACTCATCTTTAGTCTTGTGATGTGATAGTAAAGATCCCAACGTTACTTTTCTTATATCTGTGGAATCTTTGATTTTATATTGAAAATGCCTTGTTTGACCAGCCCTATTCTTTCTCATTGAGTTTTTCAGTGAGTGTTCAACGTACGTGTCAAACACTAAGTGAGTTTCGTCATATTTCGTTATATAGCGATCCAACTTCTTGATGAACTCAATTGAAATATCCCAACACGTCATACATTGTAACTCTGCCATGCCATCAATGACTGCTACAGAGTGATGTATGGGTGTGGTTTGTTTTGACTGAACTGCTGGTTCATGACATGTAGATGAAGCTTGTTGTTTCGTATTGTAACATATTGGTTATGTAAGGCATTCAAGAATTTTCATTAAATTGCTCTTGTTGGAAGGTAAAACCATTGATCCGTCTGAATTAAACATTGATAGCGGAACAGATGAAAACTCATATTCACTGAGACATTGCTGCACATCGATGTCGGTTCGATTCCTCGAATCAATTAGTAATCTAGTGAAAAGAGAACGATCTGCCTTCAACTGCATTCCAGTATCCGACAATTTCGTCAATACAATTTTCTGATTTGAAGACATTTTGTATTTTAAATGCAGGTTAATATTCCAACATTACTATTTTTTCAGTTTTTTTTTGCGAATTTCCCCAATAGGGAAGAAGCTATTACCGTAGTCGTCATGGTAAGACCTAGGCCCGGGAGCATGATAACGTTTAGTTTTGAGGTTCCCAGAACCCAAAAACACCATTCGTTCAAAACTGTATATATATATATATATATATATATATGTGTGTGTGTGTGTGTGTGTGTGTGTGTGTGTGTGCGATATTTATGAACCTGCATACTCAGCCGCCATTTTATTCTTATGGAGAAAAATTAAAAATGTGATAAATAGTTTATTTATGAATGTATATTGATGAAACTTGGTATGTGGCATTAAGATACATGTATATGCATTGGAAATTCGCTGAGTACGCAGGTCTAATGCTACGGGGGTATCATAAAATATTCACTAGTCTCAATTAAGTTTACACACAACACAGCACAACTCAATCCAGAACTTAAGCATTTTGCTGGAAAATATTGTATTATTTGTAAAAATAATATTTGAAATATTAACATAAAACACACAACAATATGACAGCTGCTGACATTTCAGCATTTTTTTAATAATCCAAGTTTACCAACACAACTAAAACAAAATTATAATATTGGCTAATCTTTTTTAAACTGTATAATTGTACATAACAGGTGTTTCCTAGATCAACCCGTTTCTTCATGAAATCATTGGCGGCTGGCTTTTATTTTCAGATTATATATATATATATATATATATATATATATATATTCATGTTTATACGCATTATTATATTATAAACCTTGTGTGTTCTTAAAAAATAAAGTTCAAACTAACAAAAAACCATATAACACATCACTTAAAATACATTTAGCTCAGTGCTCTCCTAGTTTGTGTTTTTAAAGTATTTTATTTTTTAGAACGCATATATATTTTAACGGATAGAGTTATGAAAATATTTGTAAGAACATTGTTTTTCCTAGTTTCATTGTCAATAAAAAAAGTTATTTTCGAGATCTTTATAAAATCAACCGTAACAAAGTTATGGCGCTATAAATAGATCAATGTCGATTTTAGCGGCCATCTTTCAAGTATGACGTTATACACCGGCTCGGCCATCCTTTGGGACAAATTACCCGGTATTACAAGATGCTATAGTTCATTAACTATCCATCACCACCGATCGTTTAACTTCTTCATTCAAAATCCCACGGAATTACTTATGCTTCAGAACTAAAACGTTCGATTATATAAAACATAAAATCGAACATTAAAAAGGTTTTCATATTTACAATAACTTTTTGAAGTTACTTAAAGCCAGTATTGAGCTATTTTTAACGTGATACAACTAATAAAACTCATAATATTACTATCTGTAAGCAACTTAATTTTACTGTCCTCATGACTCATGTTTTAACATTTATTTCGCATGTTTATGTAGCATATGCTGAGCGTATGCGTACTATTTGGAAGTAAGATATATTTATCAAAATACAACCAGGAATGCATGGAGTTGTCGAAACCGTTTACGCTATAACATACAGTGATTCCACTAGCACACGGAAACCGAGTTGTTTCCCCAAACAAGGCTAACGTGCTGGAAATCAAACCTTCATACCGAAAAATATATGCGGCAGTTTTCAGGACTGGACAGATTTACAACCCTAGTTAACAGCCACCGTAAATAACTTGCCAAAAATGCTGAGGCTTGTTTATGCCTAGCCGGTAAAAAAAATACACAGCTATTAGGTTGCTGAAATAATTCAGTTCTGCCAAATTAATTCATTATCAGAAAATGAGCTCCGTATTTTTATGAATGAGTAATGAAAAACCGTTTAATCTTTAAAACTGAGCAATAAAACGTTATTGCAAAGGGTTTTATTACTCACTCTACCACAAAGGGACGATTAAAACAGGTAATTGTTTTATATATAGGAAAAGGCCGAACCATATTTCTTCTTGGAGTGTAATCATGAAAATTTGAACATTAAAATAATGTAATTTAGAAACACAACCAACACAACAATACTATAATAAATGTCGCTTAAGACATTAAGATTCTTGTTAGATGGAATTGTAAAGGAAAATACGTACAATAAATACGTAATCAATTAGTTATTCATAAGCATTAATCCGTAAGTTTCAGTGTAATATAAATAGAGTTTGTAAAAACCAGAACTAAGAAAAATTATTTGTTTGTGTAAATATACCTGTTAAGTCTTCGTCCAGACAATAAGATCAGGTGGACTATTCATGGTAAATTTGGTTTACATATGTTTTGTATATAAATATTTACAATTGAGTTCACTTTTTGTTTTTAAAGAAATACATTCCAAATTTTACCAAAATAGATTCATTTATTTAATTTCAAACAAATCATTTACATCAACATCAAACAATTTAATGGTCCTTCGGACCGGATAGTTTGAATTACAGCTATGGAAATTATAATCCTTTAATACTCATGTTGTTTAACATCAGTTAAATTGTATTTGAAATTGAGAGATGACACCTACCCGCACCGGTGATTTTAAGCCGGATACTTACAAAAGTTTGGCGGTGCTGACGAAAATACGTTTTGCATCAATAAAGACAGTCGTTGATGAATTTCAAAGACTTCCAGAGACAATCACTCGAGTTCAGCGAAAATCGCTGAAAGTGAATAATTCTTGAAAACAAAAAAGTTAACTCACTTGTAAATATTTATATACAAAACATATGTAAAACAAATTTACTATGAATAGTCCACCTCTCCTTATTGCCTGGACGAAGACCTAACAATACCGTTATTGTTACAATAGTGATGAGTCGATAGGAAACGAAAGACCTATCTATTAAGAGAGATTTTGTATGCTAAAGTTTTAGCACAGTAATTATTGTTATTTAATTTCATATTTATGTGAAAATAGGAATGTATTAAACTCTGTGATGTATCGATAATGACACGTTACAACAGATACCTCTATAAATGATTTAAAAATTATGATTTTATTTTTAAGGAATAATATTTAAAACTGGTAAATTTTGTTTCATCAAATAATAGTTTTGTCTTGCCTTCATTGTTCAAAATTAAAGTTTTAAATAGTTTTGTCTTGCCTTCATTGTTCAAAATTAAAATTTAAATAATGTCTATCAATTATAAGTGTGACAACACAGGAAATTGAAATAATGCCTTTTTGGTGATGAACCTTTTAAAATTATATGTATGGGCGGGAAAATATTACACTCGAAATGATGGTTTTATGGGACCGATCGCCTACATTAAATAAGCACAAATGACATTCATTCTAAAGCGTTCGTTGGCTTTATCCTATATGACTGAATTATGTTGCAAGTTTTAACAATAATAATTAAAAAATAATAATAATACATTACGTAACGTAAATACACAAGAAAATAATTGTCAGTTGAGCCATTAAAGTAGGATTTTTTGGTATTAAGCACGTATTTATGTGAACATTATCATAACATAAACCTGATATACCATCCGTAAAATAGAATATATTTGGCGTTAATATATTCCATTAATATATTTGGAAGTCAGTAGTGACTGGAGATGTTGTTCGATTATTTACATTACATAACGAATTGTTCTTTAAAACAAAGTTCTTCGTAGGTTCAGACTTAAGACTAGTTACGTCTTCCATAACTAGACATAGTACCATCATAGATCATCATAACTATTTCAGACTTAAGTCTAGTTACTACAGTCTACACTAGCTGTAACATACTCCCGGCAATAAATTTTGAAATATAAAAATTAGTTAAAACAAGAAATCGATTGCATATTCACGAGTTAAATAATAAAATACACCAATGTCCAATACACTCTGCAGGCCGCAGGAGATCTCCGCGAGTTGGTCGACCCATTAACAGAATAAACATACCACCAAGCTTATGATAGCATTTAGAAGGGACCGATGAAACAATTATGAAGCTTTAACTGGGCAATTTATTTATAAATAATCTATTGCTATTATTGACCAGACAATATTATCTCTGATAATAATTGATTACATACTATGCTTGAGGTTAGGGATACCGGAGATTGGGACGCTGACATGCTAATTCACAAATTAATTAATTTTAATTTGCCAAGATCGCTTCTTATTGGAAAGATGAATTAAAATGGCAGGATTTAAAACCTAAAGTGCTCTCAAAACTCAGTTGTTACTTCAAATGGACAAAAGTACCAGGTGAAGTGGTTTTTATTAAATAATTCTTTGTTTGCCTTTTTGACAATTTTGTTGGGCAACAATCGGACAACTCTAACCACCTTTTTTGGGGATTTTAATTTTTAAAATGTTGTGTTTGTATGCCGAAAAAGGGTCAGAAAAGCCCTGAATTTAAAATTAATCCATGTAAGAAGATTTAGATTAGTGAGGCGAAAGTTGTAAGCCCTCTCTCGTCATTCTAGCACAAATATTTACCGAGTTATTAAATAAAATGTTAATTGTCTTAACACAGTACGTTGTCTTATGGGCATTTTACACTGGAAAAGGCTGTTTTTCATATTTTGATGTAGATTATCACCCCCAATACCCCTATACCAACTTGTTATCATGACTAAACCTCCTTCTAAGCTTATAATGTACAACATTGCAATCCTAATAGTTAATTTAAGTATAACCAGGAGCATCAGAACAGACAAAAAAATAAAATTTTCAATTTTTCAAATATAGTTACCAGAGTTATGTTAAACCCTTATTAGATTGTTTAAAGGTTTTAATGCGGAAATTCACTTCCCTCACGTCAGCGTGCTGCGTGCGAACTCGTTTATATCTTTGGCTGTCCCAAGATATTATACTATTTTATAATTTCTTATTTTATGTATTGTCTTCGAATCACTTATGATGACCATAAAAGGTATACTGTTATACAAAAACAATTAAACACTAAAAACACTTGCACATACTAGAGTGATGGTTTAATTGTTCTTATTCTGGGATTTAAATCTTCGAAAAGCTTAATCCTCCAAACACTCAGCGTAATCTGGATCACTCTGGCAGATTCTGGTCAAATTATACCTTTTATCAAATAGGGGAACTTCGACAGTTCACAAATTTGTTAAGACTGTAATCAATTTTAAAAGCAAAACGCATGTTAAAAAGCGGGATTGTAGTTTTATTTTAAAACAATTCAAAAATAGAATTCTTGTATAATTATAATAGTAGATATACAAATTATGAACGTAATTTAAAAAATATACAAATCATTGTCCTAAAAGCAAAATTGAATTGCTAATTCGTTTTGGGAAAGACAAATAAAACCGATCCTGATTTATTTCCATTGAGCAGAATCTCTTCATGAATATCATTGCCTTGCTGTCCAAACAGATTGTTCTGTTTCTATTTGCATCCCCATATACACAGATTAATTTTTGTTTGTTTTCTTTCTTTTTCTTGTGTACCTCGCAATTCATGCAAAACTTTAATGAAACGAGGCATGAATCGTGTTAGTTGCTGGTAAACAATCCGGATATTTAGTTATCATTGAGTAAACGTTTTAGGAATATTTTAATAATAACCATAAAAGGCAAAAACCTCGAATCTGCGTTCAAAATATTCTATACATAGCCTATACAAAAACGATAAATGAAAATAGTTTCTGATAAATGAAAAATTAATTCGTGTACGAAATAAAAGCCTGTAAAATACAAGATCGGGCGGATCAATTTTCTGAATCTTTGTGCTTTTACAACTTGAATTATTGATCCATTCTGTCCTTCTCTATTGGTCGTACTGACTTATTTCTGTCCTCGATTTTAAAGTAAGGCTTTCTATCGGCATAGCTCGATTCATTTTGTTCTAAAACTAATCAGCTGATGTTATGAACCTCCTGAATGAGTTCACAATTTGTATGTTTTTTGTTTTAGCTAAAATTATTGCATCTTTCTTTACTTTAAGTCTATGTAACAAATAATCACGAATATGGTATTTTCACTTAAAACTATCCTTTATTTAATAGCATATATTTATACAATAATTTGTATAAAACATTATCTGCCGTTTTCCAATGCAAATCCTTCATGAAATAAAATTCAATCTTTTTAACCCTTCTTACCACTTAAACTATTTTCCAGTTTATAATCACCTTACACCACTTGCGTAGCAACTAATATTTTTAACACGATCTGAAAATTAAAATGGTTTTGCTTAATTTAAGCAGTGAATAAATTAATATTCAACAATTTAATTTTCGCTCAACATTTTAACTTTATTCTTGTTGGCTAAAAATCTTGTCTGCGGCTATGCTGTATGTTCGTCTGAAAACATATTCTTGGTGGTCTTACTTTCTTTTGCGTCACTACCTCAAATTTCTGAAAAATTATCTAATTTGGGATACTGTAAATCAATTTTATCATGGGTTTCGTACGAAGCTTTAAATAACGCAAATTAGAGTTTCAGGTGTGGTAATTACAAATTACAATATTTTTTTGTTCTTATCGACTAAACTAATCTTACCAATACAGATGTCCACACATTTGATCTGATGTTGATCTTTTCATACATTTACCAGATTAATCAAATAAACACATCTAATAAAAATCAATTAATTAGAACATTATTTTGAAATAACTATATAATTTCACGTAAGCCATATTATATTGAACGATACAAAGGTTTTACAGTTGAACAGTTGAGTTGTTAAAGAAGAGTTCAGGTCAGAAGCTTATAAACGCTAATGATACGATGCAGCCTTCTGAATTGTAAATGCTCAAGACGTTTGTCATTGTTTGGAGGGATGGGGAGGGAGGACAATGGATATTGTGGGGATGAGATCCGAAGCGTGAGGGGGACATCACTGAGACAATGATGTTTACCAACATTGTACCTTCACTTGATTTTTTTTATCCATACCAGTGAAATTTGTGCCTCCATTTCATACTTACTACGTATCCTATGTTTTTAGAAAGTACTTTATAGTAACTTAAGAAATATAAATGTTAAAAGTGAACTATGTTTCTTTGTAACTTGATGGAAAACAGATTTTTTTTAGTCAGACTGAGATTATTGTTTTAATGTTTTGATCTTGTTGCTATGTTTATAAAATTAAATAGTAAATTTTACATCATAATTTACAGTCTTAATTATTTTTCTTAGTAATTAGTTTTTTAAGAATTCAGCTCGCGTTTTCAACAGTAAAATCGAGTGTTTCACCTTTGAATCCAAGAGATATTAATGATATCATTAGCATGTGAAATAACTTTTTAAACCACAATCGCTTTAGAACCATATTTAAAGTAAACACTGCAATAATAAGTATGAATATAATTAGAAATAGTCGTTATAAAAAGGAAAATTAAATATTGAACTTAATCTTCAGCCAGAAATCCTTTATGATCTTCTATTAACTTCTAATTATCCCATTAATCATAGTTCTAAAGTCTAGTAAAGTTCCTCTAAGTTTCCTAACTAATGAAGTTTCTGTAAATCAGGAACTGGATAGTAAGTTTAGTGTAAGTATATTACAATTATTACATAAAAGGTTAATTGCAATACCAAACCATACGTTACGCATTTAATAATACTACAATTAATTAAGTAAATCATTTGTTTAACTCCCCGTGATTTTAAGCTGATTAGTATTAAAAGATTTAAAGTCTTGGAATTAAACTTAGTTCTTGGGATTGGACAGCTGATATTTTTTTCATGATGTATCGATGGTCCCACAACAAAGATACCTAGCCACCATTACGAAATACCAATTTTTCAAATTAGATAGTATATTTAAAATACCCCCGTCGCAGCAAACCTGCATACTCAGCGAATTTTCATTGGAGATATAAATGTCTTAATCCTACATAAAGCCACTTACCAAGTTTCATAAAAATATATTCACAAATAAGCGATATATACTATTTTAATTATTCTCCGTAAGAATAACGTTGGGGCCGAGAACGCAGGTTTGCTGCAACAAGATTTTATGGTAATATCAATATAATTCAACTAGGTGAAGTCATATACCAGTTTTTATTCATTTATGTTCGTAATTAAGGGAGACCGTTTTTTCTTATTCTCCATAAGAATAGCATGGGACAACGTACTGTGTTTAGCACTTTCAATATCTCAGTAACCAATTAACGTAGAGGAATGATCAAAATACCAAATTGTGTGTTTTTAAGCTGAATCCAATGATGAAAACTAAAATTTGACTATTTCAAAAATTAGATGTAAAAAATTCAAAAAACCCATTTTTGGGGTACAAAACCCCTCTTAAATACCCCTTTGGATAGAGCGATCTGGCTGGTTTTCGAACTTAAGTCATAAATGTTGCTTTACACGTTTATACCAAGTTTCATCAAAATCGGATAATTTTTACGAGAGTTATCGTGCCTACGGACACATATACTGTACATATATACATATATATAGTTTCGAACGAATGGTGTTTTTGGGGTCTGGGGACCTCAAAACGAAAAGTTATCATGGTCCCGGGCCTAGGTCTTACCATGCCGACTACGGTAATAGCTTCTTCCCTATAGAGGAAATTCGCTAACACACGTTGCAAATAAAATGTTTATTACAATGTTAATGTTATTTCTAACTAGCTGTGTACCCAAGCTTCGCAACGGACGATTTGTGGTACTTACATAGCACTTTAATTTTTCATTATCAATATATATATATATATATATATATATATATATATATATATATATATATATATATATATATATATAAGGTGTACATAAAGTCCCGCACGGGTTTAATATTTTCTAAACGATAACAGATAAATCAATAAGATTTAGTACATCAACACTACACCTAAAAATCTACTTTTTGAAGGAACTATCAGTTTTCTGTAATATCATGGGGACGTCCCGCAAGGAGTCAGAAAGAAATCTTAAATAGGAGCATAGGTCAAATATGCACATCACATTAAAGGGCTTATCTAGCAGAGTTGAATGCCGCAAACCGCACTAAAAAAGGTTGATCCAGTAAAAAATGACGGCTGTTCAAAGGTTTTATTCAAAAAAAGATAAGATCTTTCTAATAGTTACTGTTACCAGTTTTTCCCCGTTATCAGTAGATTTTGACCAAATTTGTAACCCTTGAGGATAACTAACGTCATAATTCACTTCTGTATTGACAGGCATAATGTGGTATTTAGCTGCAGTATTCATTTAGTTGCAGTTTAGCTTTAATGGGGTTGTGGCTACGGTACTAATAAAATGTAAACCTTTGAACAGCCGCCAATTTTTACTGGATCGACCGTTTTTAGTGCGGTTTGCGGCATTAAACTCTGCTAGATAAGCCCTTTAAAGTGATGTGCATATTGGACCTATGCTCCTATTTAAAATTTCCTTCTGACTCCTTGCGGGACGTCCCCATGATATGACAGAAAACTGATAGTTCCTTCAAAAAGGAGATTTTTAGGTGTAGTGTTGATGTACCAAATCTTATTGATTTATCTCTTATCATTCAAAAAATATTAAACCCGTGCGGGACTTTATGTACACCTTGAATATATATATTTCAGGAAACGAAATTCCCAAGAAACCGGTGTGCTGGTAACGATGCTAGTTTCCCATAGAAAGTTTTTTTCCAGGCACCCTTGCCTCATTAACTTAACAAAGTTTGGCAGATATTTACAGACTATTCACACTCTTTTACATGCAATCAAAACTATCTTTCAGTACTGTACAGGGTTTATGCTCGACAGAAAAAGCTCTTAGGTGCTAAGAACCTCTCTGAACACTACATTCTTTGTTCTTCTTTCTGGTTGCAAAATAACCAAGCTGCCAGGAGAGCTCACCCTTGAACACGCCACATACAGTTGGCCATGAGCGAAACAATCACTTCTCAGATCCACACCAGCTACTTTCAAACTCTGCCCCTGAGCCTTGTTGATTGTCATAGCATAACAGACCCTCACAGGGAATTGCAGACGTTTAAACTGACAAGGGTAGTCTGATGGAATAAGAGGAATTCGGGGTATGAATACAGTTTCGCCTTGACCAACGCCTGTGAATATGGTAGCTTCGATGACAAACTTTTGTAGGGATTTTACCTGCAGTCTGGTTCCATTACACAGCTTAGGTGGGTTGAGGTTCCTAAGCAACATAACGGGTGAGCCAACCTTAAGGTGAAGGACATGGCGGACATGGTTTAAGGGGCTTAAGGTGGGGTGGGTTTAAAGTATGCAAACACTCGACGGGATAATGCACAGCATCATCAACTTCCACAACTGAGTTAGGACGATGAGCAAAGCTAGCTTAAATAAACGTTAGATGACGGAATAGAGCCAATAATGTGCGTCAGTCCTTGGGCAAACATGTATGAGTGTTGCAATTTTCTCGCTGGTGAGAACTAAATATAAATATTACAAGTTTTACTTTTCAAAACGAATTAAAAGTATATTTTTATTTATGAATAAAATTATGACCAAACACAGAGATTTTTTGTCAGCAAATAATATCAAAATTAGCAATTAATTTAATTTTAATAGCTAAAAGTCTGCACACTGCAATGTGGACAGCGATTAAACTTATATCATTGACTATGGATACTGAAGATACTTCAGGATACTTCAGTATCTATAGTCAATGCTTATATGGACTACATTATCGACACTGTTTTCAATTCCGGCCGCCGCCGCACGCTCACGTTGGCACGTTTTGCTAAATAACTCGGAAACCATAAGAGATAGACAAAAATTTATAGAACAAAAATTGTTTAAAATTTATTTCCACACTAACGTTTTTCAATCAGATTGAAGGTAGGTTCACTTTTTTAGGCGCTAGAGGCGATAGTGTACAGGAAGTACAGTCCTATTTTCCCTAAAACTTCAACCCCCCGAAAACCACCCTAAAATTTTGAATTTTGTAAAACCCGTTCTTAGTGGGTGCCTACACCCTAAAAGGAACGTCCATGCAAAATTTCAAGGTTCTAGGTCAAGTAGTTTAGGCTGTGCGATGATACGTGATTGAGTGAATGAGTGAGTGAGTCAGTGGATTTGACAAATATACAGTTGATTGAAAAGTCCCGGAACGGTGTAATATATTTTTTACCATTATAGATAAAGTAACGAGACTTGGTATATCAATAATAGCCATAAATTTCTACTCTTTTAAGCTATTATCACTTTTTTATCCCTTAAGGGGGACGGCCCACGAGGAGTCAGACAAAATTCTTAAATAGCAGAATAGGTCGAGTTTGGTATCAAATTAAAGGTCGTATTTAGTAGAACACATTTCCGCAAACCGGACCTCGAAAGGTCCACTCTCTCCGAAATGGCGGCGTTTTAAAGTTATTCGTCATTTATCCAAAGAGGGAAAACAGCTGATACTGTTGAAATAGGAAGTAAGTAGGTAGTCCTTTATCTGCTACTAACGAAGATACATCCATAGAAGTATTACAAAGTTTCGGCAAAGAGCCACACACATCAACAAGAAGTGCAGCAACTTATCACGGAATAAGCCAGTTTTCAGTCTTAAAAGTTTTAAAACAAAACCACTATCATCCTTATAAGGTAAGATTGGTCCAGGAGCTTTAGGAAGACGATTTTGACAGAAGAGTAAAATTTTGTGAGACAATGATGGCTAGGTATGTACAAGAACCAAATTTCTTAGCAAAAGTTGTATTTTCAGACGAAGCTACCTTTACACTTCATGGGGATGTAAGTAGGCATAACTGTCGTTATTGGAGCGACTACAATCCTCACTGGATGAGGGAAAGCCATACCCAGAAACCCCAAAAAGTTAACGTGTGGGCTGAGATAGTTGGCAATGATATTGTTGGACCTTTCCTAATCAATGGAAATTTGAATGGGGTTTCATATGAATTGATGTTGAGAGAAACCATTATACCGGCTTTACGTGCTGTGTTGGGTCGAAGTTATAACACAGTATGGTTTCAACAGGATGGTGCACCACCTCATTATGTTTTACCAGTACGAGCGCTGCTTGATACAGAGTTTCGCAATCGTTGGATAGGACGTAGGGGAGCAATAGAGTGGCCACCTAGATCACCTGATCTAAATCCTCTTGACTTCTTTTTACGGGGTTATAAAAAAAGGGTTTTTATAACTAAGCCTGCCAACACAGAAGAACTAATTAACCGCATCACAGAAGAAACTCGTCAAATACCTCCTGAGATGATTCAAAAAGTTATTGAAGGCTTCTACCACAGATTGGGCTATTGCCAAGAGAAAATTGGACAACATTTTGAACACTTTCTGTAACTGTAACTACTAAATTTTCAATTCCAATACATTCAATTAATTTTTTCTTTATGTAAGAGAATGGCTTATTTGGATAAATGACGAATAACTTTAAAACGCCGCAATTTTGGTTAGAGTGGACCTTTCGAGGTCCGGTTTGCGGCAATGTGTTCTACTAAATAAGACCTTTAATTTGATACCAAACTCGACCTATGCTACTATTTAAGAATCAGGTCTAAATCCTCGTGGGCCGTCCCCCTTAAGGGATGAAAAAGTGATAATAGCTTAAAAGAGTAGAAATTTATGGCTATTATTGATATACCAAGTCTCATTACTTTATCTATAATGGTAACAAATTTATTACACCGTTCCGGGACTTTTCAATCACACTGTATAGTAGTAGCAAAGATTGTGCAAGCAAGAGAATTATATTTAAATTGCCCACAGAAGAAACGAATAAGGTTGTACAAGTTTTCAGTTGTAAAGATCCATTTTAAGTGTATGTAGGCCAATATGGTATGCTCTTGATGATTCATTCATATTATCATCTTTATATAAATATAGTAAATATTTACTATATACTATACTATATAGTATAGTAAATGTATAGTGACTTTGAAGATTATAAAAAATACAGCAAATGGATTCATTGTTTCCTTTCTAATAACGTTAATTGTTACTCAAATGATATAATGATATATTCCTTGGTTAAATTAGAATTTTGATTATAAGGGTCACGTTTTACCCTATTCTAACGGAATATTCCAAGCAGGAATGTCGACTGTGGATGAGAAGTTCAGTCAACAACCCTTCCAAGTACAAGATAAACAAGTTTTCATTTCCTCACTGAGAAAGTGACTGCACTTTGTCAGATGCTATGAGATCGCAGAACCAGAAAATTTCTTATCCTCTTTGGCGAATTTCCCCTATAGGGAAGAAGCTATTACTGTATTCGGCATGGTAAGACCTGGGCCCGGGACCATGATAACTTTTCGTTTTGAGGTCCCAGGACCCCAAAAACACCATTCGTTCGAAACTGTATATATGTGTGTGTGTGTCCGTGGGTGCGATAACTCTCGCAAAAAGTACGATTTTGACGAAATTTGGTATACACGTGTAAAGCAACATTTATGACTTTAAGTTCTAAAACCAGCCATATCGCTCTATCTGAAGGGGGATTTTGAGAGGGTTTTATACCTCAAAAATGGGTTTTTTGAACTTTTTACATATAATTTTTGAAATAATAAAATTTTAATTTTCACCACTGGATTCAGCTTAAAAAAACACAATTTGGTATTTTTATCATTCCTCTACGTCAATCGGTTAGAGAGATATTGTAAGTGCTAAACACAGTACGTTGTCTAATTCTATTCTTATGGAAAATAAGAAAATAATTATATCTCGCTTCTTTATGAACGTATACTGACGAAACTTGGTATACGGGCTTTATCTGGTTGTGGTCTATTGATATTTGCTCAATTTTTTTTTCAAAAGGTTCCCGTAGCAGCAAACCTGCGTACTCAGCCCCGATGTTATTCTTATGAAGAAAAATTAAAATGCTAGGTCTCCTTTAATTATGAACATAAATTAATAAAACATTGTATATGACTTCACCTAGTTGAGTTATATTGATATTTGCCTAAACAACCATTTTTTCGTTCCTTGTTGCAGCAAACCTGCGTACTCAGCCGCCATGTTATTCTTATGGAGAATAATTAAAATGCCATAAATCGTTTATTTATGATTGTATATTGATGAAACTTGGTGTGTGGCTTTATGTGGTATTAAGATACATATATATGCATTATAAATTCGCTTAGTATGCAGGATTGCTGCTACAGGGCTATTTATTTTTGAATCATCTCGCAGAGGTATACAGGGTTAGATATCAGTGTGGATACCCCTTGTAAACTTTTCAAAGGGTAGAGGTAGGTAAATAAAACTCAACACACCTTTATAATGAAGAAAAATACACTTTTTGGTCAGTGTCATTACTTTTCCCATGCCCCAAAAATGAGAAATTTTGGGGGCAGTCTAAGTTTTTAAAATGTATAGCCTCATTGAGCGAAACCTCATTTTGAAGGTCTTTATAGAAGAAGAAGGATAGTTAAAACCAGAGGTTTATAGTTCTAGCCAGAACAAAATGGCGTCCAATTGAAGTTTTAATTTTTGCCCAATATGATGAGTATTTAGAAAAACAAACTACTTACAAGTAGGCATTGCATAAGTGTTATTTATATGCATGTTTTTTACTATTTTATATAAGGAATGCTCATGAAATGGTCAAAAACATGCATATTAATAAAATTAATGAAATAGCTTCTTGTAAGTGGTTTCTCTAAAAACTCTTGATAGGTCAAAAGTGACAATTTCAATTGGGTGACATTTTGTACTGGCTTGAGACAAAACCTCTATTTTTTGCCATTATTCTTCTTTTATCTATTATACCTTTAAAATGATGTATCACTCAATGGGTTTTTAGATCTTAGAAACTTGGGATGCCCCCAAAATAACCAAAAGTATGCAAGTGTGAAAGTATGGAGTTGTTTATAAGTTTGTAAAACGCAATAAATTGTTTTTCATTATTTATTTAACAGTGCAAATGCGTGAGACTTCGTTAAAATAATTGATGCTCTTTTGTCAATTATAAAATAATTAATTGTAGTTTATTTATATAAAATAGGTTTATGTTGTGTTTTTCTTAGACTTTAGGACCGATTAATGATTACTGCCTCATAAGAGTAGAAACTAATTACTAAAAATTAACTCAGGTTTTTTTACAAATTTTGGAAAAATCTTCAAATCAAAACCTAAAAACTTAACATGGCCGTAACATTGTCAAATTTTCATCGTAAATTTCTAAAATGCCCAAAATAGAATCTCAAACATTACCAAGGCTATAAAAAATCTTCCTCGAAATAACTTGAAGTATATTATACAAAAAATAAATCATACTTGACATTTGAACTATAAAATCTAATATGTCTAGTTGTAACAATGAGAGTCTAAAGAACCATGCCATGTTAACTGATCGAGTTGGGGAAGCGCCAAGGCTCAAATTGGACCGGCGGCGAACCAAGAGCCACGCGAGGGCAACAGGTGGGGCTGGTGGTGAAATGAAAACTGATAACGCTATATCACCAGTTGAGACATCGGCGAACCCGCGCGTTTGACAGGGCTGATACTAACGAGTTAGCACGCAGTACACTAAGGACGCTGAAGTTAGGGGAGTGAATTTCCGCATTAATTGATTTAATCAATTAACGGGTGTAAACAAACACTTGTGCCATTTGATAGCGAAGCTATTCCGCATGATGAAACGTAAGCCCGGGACCACCATAGAACTTCCTAATGTGACCCCCTGAATATATTTTGGGGGGACGTTAAAAATGGTATATTATAGAGGATTTAAAAACTCTCTGGTCCCCGTTTGTCGATTTTTTCCTTAGATCGCCACAAACATATTTTATAGTTATAGTATAAACATTGGTCTACAGTGCCTAGTTTTATGTCTAATGTATGTGTTTTTTACATAATTAATTATGTCTTAATAAGGTATCAACTTAAAGAGTGGAATATTTAGAACGACGAATAAGATTTACTTCTGCGTAGAGTAATCAAGCTTCTACTTTTTACCATTTCAAAATCACTGCCATTTTTGTTTTTCAAAGCTGATAAACAAAAAAACCGTAATATTTTTGTTCTTATCAGTGAGTCGATTAAGAATGACGTCTTATCTCCACTCCTGAACACTTAAGTGCTTAGACATCAAATTAATACGTAACGTCCGTTAGTTTTATTGACGTGTTCGGCAAGACTCAAATTTCGGACATCTTGTTAAGTTTGCGTTTAAAATTACCGTTTTTACTAAATATTTCTAGGTGCAAAAGATGTGACTGTCAAATAAGTAAACTGTGCAAGTTTTTCCCACACGACTTGTGCGGATGTGACACTACCTGTGAAAATACCCGGGAAGTGTGAAGGCTGCGTTGCTGAATCATTTATCTACTGGCAGCAGAGGCGACGCCGACCAGTCTAAATTTTTGGAGGCGATTGCGATATCTCGGGCCGAGAACAAAGCTTAAATTTCACGACAATAAGCTCATACTAAACCAACTAAAGTGAGACGTTACTACTCTACTGTAAAGGAAGATCTCGCGAACCTTAAGGTACAATCACGGTAACTGTAGTATCTGTGGGTACAATATAACGAACTAAAAATAGCGAGCACTAAGACAAATCATAATATGGAGCTCCCAAAAGTACTAAAACGTCCAAAATAAAGAAAAAGTGTCAAAACTTGAGACATTATGTGCGATCTTCAACAACATACCCGCAAACATGCAGACATTATGTGCGATCTTCAACAACATACCCGCAAACATACAGACATTATGTGCGATCTTCAACAACATACCCGCAAACATACAGACATTATGTGCGATCTTCAACAACATACCCGCAAACATACAGACATTATGTGTGATCTTCAACAACATACCCGCAAACATACAGACATTATGTGCGATCTTCAACAACATACCCGCAAACATACAGACATTATGTGCGATCTTCAACAACATACCCGCAAACATACAGACGTTATGTGCGATCTTCAACAACATACCCGCAAACATATAGACATTATGTGCGATCTTCAACAACATACCCGCAAACATACAGACATTATCTGCGATCTTCAACAACATACCCGCAAACATACAGATATTATGTGCGATCTTCAACAACATACCCGCAAACATACAGACATTATGTGCGATCTTCAACAACATACCCGCAAACATACATACATTATGTGCGATCTTCAACAACATACCCGCAAACATACATACATTATGTACGATCTTCAACAACATACCCGCAAACATACAGACATTATGTGCAATCTTCAACAACATACCCGCAAACATACAGACTTTATGTGCGATATTCAACAACACACCCGCAAACATACAGACATTATGTGCGATCTTCAACAACATACCCGCAAACATACAGACGTTATGTGCGATCTTCAACAACATACCCGCAAACATATAGACATTATGTGCGATCTTCAACAACATACCCGCAAACATACAGACATTATGTGCGATCTTCAACAACATACCCGCAAACATACAGACATTATGTGCGATCTTCAACAACATACCCGCAAACATACAGACATTATGTGCGATCTTCAACAACATACCCGCAAACATACATACATTATGTGCGATCTTCAACAACATACCCGCAAACATAAAGACATTATGTACAATCTTCAACAACATACCCGCAAACATAAAGACATTATGTACAATCTTCAACAACATACCCGCAAACATACAGACATTATGTACGATCTTCAACAACATACCCGCAAACATACAGACATTATGTGCGATCTTCAACAACATACCCGCAAACATACAGACATTATGTGCGATCTTCAACAACATACCCGCAAACATAATTTAATTATCTCATGTGTGCGGGTCTCGAAAGGCGAAAATGTTTTTGATAAATTAGTGGATATTACAGGTACATTAGATGTGACGTTCTACAGAACGGATATATCTGCTGAACATAGGTTGCCTAAAAAAACGGTGACATTAGCACCTTCGATTGTGTTGAACTTCGTGTCCAGTTCTGTCAAGGAGAATTGGCTCGCGGCCAGAAGAACTAAGAAGACCTTGGAGGCGTTGAAAGTCCACGCATCAATCAGTTTTCCTCAATGAGCACTTTACTGCCGAGGCCAAGATCATCTTCAATAGAGGACGAGAGCTGGTCAAGGAGGGACAACTGGCGTTCGCCTGGACAAGGGGGCAGCAGGGTGCTTCTGAAAGGAGAGTGACCAGCGAAACAACGAGGGTGGGAAGTGTGGAGGACCTGGAGATGGTCCTCACCGGCGCAGCTACCGCCGGCGCCGCAGCACCGGCACAATCAACGTCCGCATAACATAGTGCTTTAAGATTGTATTTTACTTTACTTCGATTATTGTGCGTTGTTTAAAATATATTTGATTTATTCTTGTCTTGTTGCTGTACTTAATTCTTTTCTAATTGATAGTGGATAATTTATAGTAAATACAAATTATAAAGGTGAATTTCACCGGATTAATTTGGCAATACAAAATATATGAATAAATTCTACTGTTACACCTTTAAATGCTAGAGATATTAATTGTATCAGTAGTATGGTAAAATAATGTTTCTGACAGTCATTTTGGTGTGTTTTTTTTGCGATTATGAAATCAACACTTTACCAGCTATAATATAAGTATATTAATATAACTAGAAATATCCGTTATAAGGGTTAGATTAAATATTTACCTTATGATGATCAGCTACAAGTCATTTTTCATCTACCAACGACTCTTAACTATTTTTTCAACCCTAGTTCTAATGTCTAATTATGAAATATACCTTGGCAATGACCCAAGATGAATTTAAAACTTTTAAATATACATAAGACGTTAAACTATTGCTCATAAATTACGAAATAGGGAGGGAGACATTAAATCGAAGTATTTTTTACACACCAATCAAATTGTTAAATCCCTCCTAAAGCCAAACACTATTCATAAACAAGGTCCATCTCGGGAAAAGATAAATATTCACTTGCATGGCATAAACTTGGGAGCTCCTCAGTCCTCACTGGCTCCATTAACAATCTTAGCAGTTTGACTGAGCCTTGTTTCAACTTCATAAGTAGTCAAGTTTGCTCGCTCGTAAAGTTTCTGTTAAGAAGAATGAACAAACCAAATATAAAAAAAGTATTTCATATTCTAACAAGTATTATGAATGTAAAAAAAATCAACGTGTATGCATTTAGAAGAAAATCATTACGAAAATGAAGCCTAAGTTATATTCAGGAGCAGTTATATAATATAAAATAACTAACTACACACATCAAGTTTAGTGATATGGAATAAACAGGGACAAATGATTTATGAACTAAATCGTCTTACAATAATTGTTGTACGTTAGGGAATTTACTAATAGACAATTTAAACTATTCAAATTTAATGAGATTTGAGGGCGCTCCGTGCCACTTAAAATTAAAATGTAAAAAAAATTAAAATATTGATACAAAACTAAAAATCAGGACAAATATTTTAATATCTCAACCTTTGAAAAAAGTTAAAAAATAACGAGAGAGTTAGCTTAACTAAAATCGCCTTAGCTTATTAATATATACTAAATAAACCAAATGTTATTGATTTATCAGATTTTCACATTTTCCCTTAATAGGCGTGATTATAAATGAGATATATAAGTGAAAATAAAATAGACAATAGTAATTACTAATAATTAAGAATACTTTATTGGCACACAACAATAGTGCTAGAATGATGAGGGAGGGCTTACAATTTTCGCCTTTTTACGTTCTATAACTTAATATCCATGAATCTTACATTTAGGAATTATCTGACCCTTTTTGGGCCCAAAAACTCAAATTTCGAAATTTATAATCCCAATAAAAAGGGGTTAGAGTTTTCCGATTGTTTTTCCCAACGAACTTGTCCAACTGAGTACAAAAAGGTGTCCCTACCAAAATTGAAGTAAATCGGGAAAAAATGCGACCGCACACACACACACACACACACACACACACACACACACACACACACACACACACACACATATTTATAAATAACATTTGGATCGACCCCCCAAAACGTTTTCAGGGGGTCACGTTAGGAACTTCTATGGTGGTCCCGGGCTTAAATTTCACCGTGCGTGTCATGCTAATAGTTCACTTTCCATTGGAAATTCACTAATAAGAACTATAAAATAGAGCTTACTTAATAAACAAACCCAACTGAACATTCCTTCTTCATCTATGTAATCTTAAACGTTATATTACTCCTTGATAATCAAATATTTAAATCTATTGTTACTAAATCTATTCTTAAATGAAAAAGAACAATAATAAAACATTACGAGATCCTTTGTGTTTGTAAACTCACAACGCCTGACAAACTGCAGCACTCGCTCAGCGAGGAAATGAAAACTCTTGTTTATCTTGTACTTGTTAGGGCTGTTGACTGAACTTAACTTCCAGAGTCTAAGTCTGCTTCATGAAGTCTTACGTTTATCGTGGAAATCCCTATAAATTGAATTTTACATTCGATGTATTAAATATGAACATATATTCAACATCGAATTATAATTTTTGTGATAGTAATTCATCTAACAACATATAATATATGTACAGGGAAGACACTGGCGTTTTGACATATCCATGTCTAAATAAAAAAACGTGTTTACATTCGATCCACTGACATCATTTTTCATGATGTAATTTGTAGTATAATACAACACCTTAAAACACTTTGCACGATTTTCAAACAATAAGTATAATGCTTTTAAATTCATATTCAAAGTATCTAAAAATAAAATTTAAATCCTAATTTTTTAACTCTAATAGCAACCTTTAAACGTTGACGATTTAAATTGGTTGTTACTCTTTATAATAAAGAGTAACAACCAATTTAAATCGTCAACGTTTAAAGGTTGCTATTAGAGTTAAAAAATTAGGATTTAAATTTTATTTTTAGATACTTTGAATATGAATTTAAAAGCATTATACTTATTGTTTGAAAATCGTGCAAAGTGTTTTAAGGTGTTGTATTATACTACAAATTACATCATGAAAAATGATGTCAGTGGATCGAATGTAAACACGTTTTTTTATTTAGACATGGATATGTCAAAACGCCAGTGTCTTCCCTGTTATCCCTGCAGACGATAATATTAGTACAAATAAATAAACTGATCCATATGTCAAG
Source organism: Allygus modestus (assembly GCA_963675035.1). Taxonomy (NCBI): domain Eukaryota; kingdom Metazoa; phylum Arthropoda; class Insecta; order Hemiptera; family Cicadellidae; genus Allygus; species Allygus modestus. The sequence continues at coordinate 18,555,243 of OY776111.1, forward strand.
AAAGTTATTTTACGCTTGATCCACAACATCATTTATTTATGTTTATGGCCCATACAGTTTGATTTCTAGTATCCGGGGTTGAATCTATAAGGAACCTTTACAAACCGGCGTAGGACTAAAGTTAAATTGCAATCAAATGTATTTTAGACTATCAAAAACTCGCTTATAAGCGTTTAAGTGAAGCGTGTAAGGTTAACTGATTAAGTTGGACAAAAGCCAGGTCTCCATTTGGCATGTAAGTCAATTGCTGAGTCACGTCTTGCAACAGGTGCGGTTCCGGTTCTACTACACTCCTACGCCGAGGCGTTATTATATAGAAACAATCCGTTTCAAGAATCTTGTAGTATTCCCCAAATGCATTTATGACATTAAAATTAGTCAAAGGAAACTTATTCTTAGGATTTATATCGATGGCAAAAATGTAAAAAGCAGAGGCCTACTGTATTACGAAAGAGGATAACTAAACATCAACGACCAGAATCGATAAATAAGAAGTTACAGTAATATTGAATACCCCCGTCGCAGCAAACCTGCATACTCAGTGAATTTAAAATGCATAATATATGTCTTAATACCACATAAAGCTGCATACAAAGTTGCATAAAAATATATTCATAAATAAGCGATATATATAAAATTTTAATTAATCTCCATAAGAATAACATTGGGGATGAGTATGTAGGTTTGCTGAAGCAAGGATCACAAACAATTGGTGTTTATGCAAATATAAATATAATTCAACTAAGTGAAGCCACATACCAAGTTTGATCATATTCATTCATAAATAAGCGATTTATACAATTTTAATTATTCTCCATAAGAATAACATGGGGGATGACTACGCAGTTTTGCTGAAAAAAAAGAACAAAAATACTCCCGTCGCAGCAAACCTGCGTGCTCAGCGAATTTACAATACATAATATATGTCTTAATACCACATAAAGCCGCAAACCAAGTTTCATAAAAATATATTCACATATAAGCGATTTTAATTATTCTCCATAAGAATAACATTGGTAATGAGTACGTAGGTTTGCTGAAACAAGGAATAGAAACAATTGGTTTTTATGAAAATATAAATAGAATTTAACTAGGCGATGACACATACTAAAATTCATCAATATTCAATCATAAATAAGCGCTATATAACATTCTAGCATTCTAGTTATTCTCCATAAGAATAACATGGTGGCTGAGAAAGCAGGTTTGCTGCAACAAGGAACAGAAAAATGGGTTTTTATATAATTATCAATATAACTCAACCAAGTGAAGCTACATACCAAGTTTTATTAATTAATGTTCATAATTAAGGGAGTCACTACATTTTACTTATTCTCCATAAGAATAACATGGGGGCTGAGTACGCAGGTTTGCTGCTACGGGAATAATCAACAAAAAAATCAATTGTTTGTGCAAATATCAATATACCAGTACTACGTGAAGCCACATACCAAGTATCATCAACATACATAATAATAATAATCATCATTCATAAATAATCGAGATATCAAATTTTATTTATTCGCCATAAGGATAACATTGGACAACGTACTGTGTTTAGCACTTTGAATATCTCTGCAACGGTTGGGCGTAGAATCACAATTTAAACACCAACATGATTGTTTTGTGGAACTGAATAGATTGGTAAAAGCAAATGTGAAGTTTACATTAATATAAACTGAGGAAAAGCCAAAAACCTTTTTCCAATAAGATTAACATGGGAGATTTTATGAGCAGGTTTTTTTGGATTTTCTCCGCAACCACTTAACCTAGGTTAATAATTCAATACCAAATTATTTGTTTTTTTAAGCTCTATAACATGGTCAAAACCAAAATTATGTTTTTAAAAAATTGTAGGGTGAAAAATCCAAAAAACTGATTTTTGGAAAATTTAAAACTTCCTCCATGATCCCTTTCCATGATCCGATTTTTCTGGTTTTCGAACTTAAAGTCATGAATGTCATTTTACACATTTGAGCCACATTTAATCAAAATCGGACGTTTTTTACTCAAGTTATAGTGTTAACGAACACACACACACACATATATATATATATATATATATATATATATATATATATATATATATATATATGAACGAATAGTGTTTCTGGCATCTGGGGACCTCAAAACAAAAAGTTATCATGGTCTCGGGCTTAAGTCTTACCATGAGACCTACGGTAATAACTTCTTCCCTATAGGGGAAATTCGCTAAAATAGTTTTGGTGCCAATTTTAGCGAATTTCCCCTATAGGGAAGAAGCTATTACCGTAGGGCATGGTAAGACTTAAGCCCGAGACCATGATAACTTTTTGTTTTGAGGTCCCTAGATGCCAAAAACACTATTCGTTCAAATATATATATATATATATATGTGTGTGTATCTGTTACCGCAATAACTTTTGAAAGAAGCATCCGATTTTGATGAAATTTGGCACAAATGTGGAGAGTAACATTTATGACTTTAAGTTCGAAAACCAGATCGTCGGTCTATGGGAAGGGGGTTTAAAAGTTCCAATAAAAAACACTAGATTTTGGTTATAGTCATTTTATAGAGCTCAAAAAAATTTAGTATTTTGAATCATTAAGCTAGGTTTAGTGGTTGTGGAGAAAAGTCAAAAAATGCGTCCATAAAATTTCCCATGATAATCTTATGGGAATACGGTTTATGGGAAATTTTCCTCAGATAATTTCACTAAAACTCCACATTTCTTTCTACCAATCAGTTTATCTCTACAAAACAATCATTTTGGCGTTATAATTGTTGTTTTACGTCCAACCGTTGCAGTGATATTCAAGGTACTAAACACAGTACGTTGTCCAATGTTATTCTTATGGAGAATAAATAAAATGTTATATTTCGATTACTTATTTATGTATATAGATGAAACTTGGTATGTGGCTTCATCTAGTTGTGGTATATTGATATTAGCACAAAACAAGTTTTTTTCCCCGGTAGCAGCAAACCTGCATAATCGGTCCCCATGTTATTCATATGGAGAATAAGTAAAGTTTAATATCTCCCTTAGTTATGAACCTAAATTAATAAAACTTGGTATATAGCTTTCACCTGGTTGAGTTATATTGATAATTTAAAAAAAACATGTCTTATCTTCCTTGTTGCAGCAAACCTGCGTACTCAATTATAATGTTATTGTATTAATGTATTTTTATGAAACTTGGTAAGTGGCTCTAGGTAGTAGTGATACCCATATATATGCATTGGAAATTCACTGAGTACGCAGGTTTGCTGCGACGGGGTATTTTTAAATTTAAAAACATAGAAAACCTTATAAAAATGATAACAAACTTTGTTCATCACTTATAGCTACAGTGTCATGCGGTGCTTAATCCCCCTTCATAATGCGAACATAATATGTGCATAAACGTTAGGTTAGATTTGTTTTCACTTGTTAAGAATGTCTAAAATATGTTTAATATGATCTATTACGTTTACGTTTACGATAGTGAAATGGGCTTGACGATAATAGAAGGCTAACAATATATTGGCAATAGTCACAAAATATCGTAAGTAAAAGGAATCACTTCACGTTTCCTTTGAGTAACATACGCTTGGGATATGGTCCAGCAATCATTATGCAAGGACGAAAGGACCCATTTAGTACGAAAGGACCAATGAGTAACATTTAATATGTTAATTAAATTAATAACGATTTGGCAGACTGAAATGTGTATAGCTACGACGATATTAAACTGTATGAAACAAGCGATGTTGTCAAATAAATTGAATAATAGAGAGAGAGGTGTGGATATGTTTTTAAAAATAAATCATATTTGTAGAAAATGAGAGCTTTATATTTGATATTACTCATGTTTGATCAGATCATTAAAATTGTTAATAAAAGAAACAGTATGGATAAATTTTATTAATCTAGTTTATAAAGATTTCATAAGAGTTAAATGAGTTAAACATTTTAATATAGATATAAAATTATCTTGTAGGCTAAATAAGCATAGCATCATTTACCTTTTGTGTGTATCATAGGAGGAGTCATATCCATGTTGATTTAAGTAAAACACAAATTGTCACTAAATGCAACGCAGTAAAGATTACCACCGGAAAGTCAGAAATACGAATCGAATAACTCAAATTAAAACCGCACATTGCGAAATCAAACCGTTCAATAAATTGTCGCGAATAACGGATCACAACTATTACACAACGTAAAATGGTAACGCGTTAACACAGGAAAATCAGCTGGGCAAAGGAGAGGAGAGGAGAGGGGGACGCGTAAACAATGGATCAGCTGTTAACTGCACACAGCTGACTGGCGGCGGCGACCAGCGACTCGATCTGACGCAAGGAATTCTATTGATAATACTGGAGGTACCACTGTTGAACAAAACTGCGAGCCGATCTTTCCAAATTTTGGTGAGGCGCTAAAATCGAACGAGTCGACAAAGTGAATCAAACAAGTACCTAGCCATGATTTTAAACTCAATAAACTTGTATTTGTTTATTTCTTCATAATTAATCATGTTTCACGGAAAGATTAGATACATAAACCAAACAAAAATACCCCCGTAGCAGAAAACCTGCGTACTTAGCGAATTTGCAATGCATATATATGTATCTTAATACCACATAAAGCCACATACCAAGTTTCAACAATATACATTCATAAATAAACGATTTGTGACATTTTAATCATTCTCCATAAGAATAACATGGCGGCTGAGTATGCAGGTTTGCTGCTACGGGAATAATCAACAAAAAAATCAATTGTTTGTGCAAATATCAATATACCAGTACTACGTGAAGCCACATACCAAGTATCATCAACATACATAATAATAATAATCATCATTCATAAATAATCGAGATATCAAATTTTATTTATTCGCCATAAGGATAACATTGGACAACGTACTGTGTTTTGCACTTTGAATATCTCTGCAACGGTTGGGCGTAGAATCACAATTTAAACACCAACATGATTGTTTTGTGGAACTGAATAGATTGGTAAAAGCAAATGTGAAGTTTACATTAATATAAACTGAGGAAAAGCCAAAAACCTTTTTCCAATAAGATTAACATGGGAGATTTTATGAGCAGGTTTTTTTTTATTTTCTCCGCAACCACTTAACCTAGGTTAATAATTCAATACTAAATTATTTGTTTTTTAAGCTCTATAACATGGTCAAAACCAAAATTATGTTTTTAAAAATTTGTAGGGTGAAAAATCCAAAAAACTGATTTTTGGAAAATTTAAAACCCCCTCCATGATCCCTTTCCATGATCCGATTTTTCTGGTTTTCGAACTTAAAGTCATGAATGTCATTTTACACATTTGAGCCACATTTAATCAAAATCGGACGTTTTTTACTCAAGTTATAGTGTTAACGAACACACACACACACATATATATATATATATATATATATATATATATATATATATATATATATATATATGAACGAATAGTGTTTCTGGCATCTGGGGACCTCAAAACAAAAAGTTATCATGGTCTCGGGCTTAAGTCTTACCATGAGACCTACGGTAATAACTTCTTCCCTATAGGGGAAATTCGCTAAAATAGTTTTGGTGCCAATTTTAGCGAATTTCCCCTATAGGGATGTAGCTATTACCGTAGGTGGCAATTTTAGCGAATTTCCCCTATAGGGAAGAAGCTATTACCGTAGGTGGCATGGTAAGACTTAAGCCCGAGACCATGATAACTTTTTGTTTTGAGGTCCCTAGATGACAAAAACACTATTCGTTCAAATTTATATATATATATATATATATATATATATGTGTGTGTGTGTATCTGTTACCGCGATAACTTTTGAAAGAAGCATCCGATTTTGATGAAATTTGGCACAAATGTGGAGAGTAACATTTATGACTTTAAGTTCGAAAACCAGATCGTCGGTCTATGGGAAGGGGGTTTTATGGGGGTTTAAAAGTTCCAATAAAAAACACTAGATTTTGGTTATAGTCATTTTATAGAGCTCAAAAAAATTTAGTATTTTGAATCATTAAGCTAGGTTTAGTGGTTGTGGAGAAAAGTCAAAAAATGCGTCCATAAAATTTCCCATGATAATCTTATGGGAATACGGTTTATGGGAAATTTTCCTCAGATAATTTCACTAAAACTCCACATTTCTTTCTACCAATCAGTTTATCTCTACAAAACAATCATTTTGGCGTTTTAATTGTTGTTTTACGTCCAACCGTTGCAGTGATATTCAAGGTGCTAAACACAGTACGTTGTCCAATGTTATTCTTATGGAGAATAAATAAAATGTTATATTTCGATTATTTATTTATGTATATAGATGAAACTTGGTATGTGGCTTCATCTAGTTGTGGTATATTGATATTAGCTCAACAAACAAGTTTTTTCCCCTGTAGCAGTAAACCTGCATACTCGGCCCCCATGTTATTCATATGGAGAATAAGTAAAGTTTAATATCTCCCTTTGTTATGAACCTAAATTAATAAAACTTGGTATATAGCTTTCACCTGGTTGAGTTATATTGATAATTGAAAAAAAAACATGTCTTATCTTCCTTGTTGCAGCAAACCTGCGTACTCAATTATAATGTTATTCTTATGGATAATAAATAAAATGCTATATATCACCTATTAATTAATGTATTTTTATGAAACTTGGTAAGTGGCTCTAGGTAGTAGTGATACCCATATATATGCATTGGAAATTCACTGAGTACCCAGGTTTGCTGCGACGGGGGTATTTTTTTATTTAAAAACATAGAAAACCTTATAAAAATGATAACAAACTTTGTTCATCACTTATAGCTACAGTGTCATGCGGTGCTTAATCCCCCTTCATAATGCGAACATAATATGTGCATAAACGTTAGGTTAGATTTGTTTTCACTTGTTAAGAATGTCTAAAATATGTTTAATATGATCTATTACGTTTACGTTTACGATAGTGAAATGGGCTTGACGATAATAGAAGGCTAACAATATATTGGCAATAGTCACAAAATATCGTAAGTAAAAGGAATCACTTCACGTTTCCTTTGAGTAACATACGCTTGGGATATGGTCCAGCAATCATTATGCAAGGACGAAAGGACCCATTTAGTACGAAAGGACCAATGAGTAACATTTAATATGTTAATTAAATTAATAACGATTTGGCAGACTGAAATGTGTATAGCTACGACGATATTAAACTGTATGAAACAAGCGATGTTGTCAAATAAATTGAATAATAGAGAGAGAGGTGTGGATATGTTTTTAAAAATAAATCATATTTGTAGAAAATGAGAGCTTTATATTTGATATTACTCATGTTTGATCAGATCATTAAAATTGTTAATAAAAGAAACAGTATGGATAAATTTTATTAATCTAGTTTATAAAGATTTCATAAGAGTTAAATGAGTTAAACATTTTAATATAGATATAAAATTATCTTGTAGGCTAAATAAGCATAGCATCATTTACCTTTTGTGTGTATCATAGGAGGAGTCATATCCATGTTGATTTAAGTAAAACACAAATTGTCACTAAATGCAACGCAGTAAAGATTACCACCGGAAAGTCAGAAATACGAATCGAATAACTCAAATTAAAACCGCACATTGCGAAATCAAACCGTTCAATAAATTGTCGCGAATAACGGATCACAACTATTACACAACGTAAAATGGTAACGCGTTAACACAGGAAAATCAGCTGGGCAAAGGAGAGGAGAGGAGAGGGGGACGCGTAAACAATGGATCAGCTGTTAACTGCACACAGCTGACTGGCGGCGGCGACCAGCGACTCGATCTGACGCAAGGAATTCTATTGATAATACTGGAGGTACCACTGTTGAACAAAACTGCGAGCCGATCTTTCCAAATTTTGGTGAGGCGCTAAAATCGAACGAGTCGACAAAGTGAATCAAACAAGTACCTAGCCATGATTTTAAACTCAATAAACTTGTATTTGTTTATTTCTTCATAATTAATCATGTTTCACGGAAAGATTAGATACATAAACCAAACAAAAATACCCCCGTAGCAGAAAACCTGCGTACTTAGCGAATTTGCAATGCATATATATGTATCTTAATACCACATAAAGCCACATACCAAGTTTCAACAATATACATTCATAAATAAACGATTTGTGACATTTTAATCATTCTCCATAAGAATAACATGGCGGCTGAGTATGCAGGTTTGCTGAAGGAAGGAAAACAAAAAATGGGGTTTTATACAAATATAAATATAACTCATTTAGGTAAAGCCACATACCAAATTTCATTAATTTATTTTCATAATTAAGGGAGATAACACGTTACTTATTCTCCATAAGAATAACATGGGGCTGAGTACGCAGGTTTGCTGCTACGGGAGCCTTTGGAAAAAAAATTCTTTTTCTGAGCAAATATCAATGGTTCACAACCAGATGAAGCCGTATACCAAGTTGTGCCAGTATACGTTCATAAATAAGCGAGATATAAAATTTTTCTTTTCCTCCATAAGAATAACATTAGACAACGTACTGTGTTTAGCACTTTCAATATCTCGGTAACCAATTGACGTAGAGAAATGATCAAAATACCAAATTGTGTGTTTTTTTAAGCTGAATCCAATGGTAAAAACTAAAATTTGACTATTTCCAAAATTATATGTAAAGAATTCAAAAAAACATTTTTGGGGTACAAAAACCCCCAAAATACCCCTTCGGATAAAGCGATCTGGCTGGTTTTCGAACTTAAAGTCATAAATGTTGATTTACACGTTTATACCAAATTTCATCAAAATCGGATAATTTTACGAGAGTTATCGTGCTCACGGACACACACATATATATATATATATATATATATATATATATATATATATATACAGTTTCGAACGAATGGTGTTTTTGGGGTCTGGGGACCTCAAAACGAAAAGTTATCATGGTCCCGGGCCTAGGTCTTACCATGCCGACTACGGTAATAGCTTCTTCCCTATAGGGGAAATTCGCTAATATGGGTTTTCATGTAAATATCAATGTTACTCAACTAGGTGAAGCCACATACCTATATTAAGTTTGATCAATATAAACTCATATATAAGCGATATATACGATTTTGATTATTCTGCATAAAAATAACATGGGGGATGAGTACGTAGGTTTGCTACTATGGGAATTATCGGTAATAATTGCTCTTTTTGTGCAAAAAAACAATAGACCACAACCAGATAAAGCTGTAAACCAAGTTTCGTCAGTATACATTCATAAATAAGCGAGATATGATTTTTTTCGTATTCTCCATAAGAATAACATCGGACAACGTACTGTGTTTAGCACTTTCAATATCTCTAAATAAGACCAATTGACGTAGACAAATTATCAAAACACCAAATTGTGTGTTTTTAAAATCTGAATTCAATGGTGAAAAGTAAAATTTGATTTCAATAACTATTACATGAAAAAAACTTCAAAAAAAGTTTGGGGTACAAAACCCCCCAAAAAACCACTTCGGATGGGGCGATCTGTCTGGTTTTCGAACTTACAGTCATAAATGCTGCTTTACACGTTTGTACAAATTTCATCAAAATCGGACCTTTTTTACGAGAGTTATCGCACCTACGGACACACACACACACACACACACATATATATATATATATATATATATATATATATATATATACAGTTTAAAACGAAAGGTGTTTTTGGGGTCTGGGGACCTCAAAACGAAAAGTTATAATGGTCCCGGGCCTAGGTCTTACCATGCCGACTACGGTAATAGCTTCTTTTCACAGGGGAAATTTGCTAATACAAATGTTTATATTTTACAGTAAGCTTAGACAGACAGTCCGAAATAGTTCAAAGACTACAGTATTAGCTAAACCGGCCTTTCTTGTACAAGCTTCTTGACCGATTCCTAAGTTTTGTGGACCTACCCTCTCCCTTGTGCTGTTCAAAACTACACCTCATTTTGGGAGGTAACTCCTCCCATTATTACGCGAACCCTACTTATATTAGCGAATTTCCCCTATAGGGAAGAAGCTATTACCGTAGGTCTCATGGTAAGACTTAAGCCCGAGACCATGATAACTTTTTGTTTTGAGGTCCCCAGATGTTCAAAACACTATTCGTTCAAATTTATATGTATATATATATATATATATATATATATATATATATATATATATATATATATATATATATATATATATGTGTGTGTGTGTGTCCGTGAATGCGATAACTTGAGTAAAATAGGTCCGATTTCGATTAAATTTGGCTCAAATGTGTAAACTGACATTTATGACTTTAAGTTCGAAAACCAGAAAAATCGGACCATGGGAAGGGGGGTTTATGGGGGTTTTAAATTTTCCAAAAATCAGTTTTTTGCATTTTTCACCCAACAATTTTTAAAACACTTAATTTTGGTTTTGACCATGTTATAGAGCTTAAAAAAAATAATATGGTATTTTGAATTATTAACCTAGGTTAAGTGGTTGCGGAAAAAATCCAAAAAACATGCTCATAAAATCTCCCATGTTAATCTTATGGGAAAAAGGTTTTTGGATTTTCCTCACTTAATTTTACTTTAAACTTCACATTTTATTTTACCAATCACTTCAGCTCCACAAAACAATCATTTTGGTGTTTAAATTGTGATTCTACGTCAAACCGTTGCAGTGATATTCAAAGTGCTAAACACAGTACGTTGTCCAATGTTATCCTTACGGAGAATAAATAAAATTTTATATCTTGATTATTTATGAATGTATATTGATGAAATTTGGTATTTCATGTTGTACTGGTATATTGATATTTGCACAAAAAATAAATGTTTTGTTGGTTGTCCCCGTAGCAGCTAACCTGCATACTCAGCCCTAATGTTATTCTTATGGAGAATAAGTAAAGTTTTATATTTCCCTTAATTATGAACATAAATTAATAAAACATGGTAAGTAGCTTCACCTGGTTCAGTTATATTGATAATTGTATAAAACCTCATTCCTTATCTTCCTCGTTGCAGCAAACCTGCGTACTCAGTCCTAATGTTATTCTTATGGGGAATAAATAAAATGTTATAAATCACTTATTTATGAATGTATTTTTGTCAAACTTGGTGAGTGGCTTTATGTACTAGTGAGAAACACATAAATGCATTGGAAATTCGCTGAGTACGCAGGTTTGCTGCGACGGGGGGTATTTATGTACTCTATGGCTTGAATGTAAGAAGGGTTCACTTGATAACGGGAGTGAGGTAATAACTCGGTAAATGTTTATGCTAGAATGACGAGAGAGGGCTTAAAACTTTCGCCTCTCTAATTCCCATCTTTTTACATGCATTCATTTTACATACGGGGCTTTTCTGACCCTTTTTGGGCCCAACAACTCAAAATTTGAAAGATTAATTCCCAAAAAAGGGGTTTAGAGTTTTCCGATTGTTTTGCCCAACGAACTTGTCCAACTGATTACAGAAAGGAACGTCCCTACCAAATTTGAAGAAAATCGGACAAAAAATGCGACCGCTAGAGTGCAAACACACACACATATATATATATATATATATACAATTTTGAACGACCCCCCAAAACGCGTTCAGGGGGTCACGTTAGGAACTTCTATGGTGGTCCCGGGCTTAAGTTTCACCGTGCGGGTCATGCTAATAGTTCACTTTCCAAAGGAAATTCACTAATAAAATATCGATATAGCCTACGTTAATGTTTTAATATTTCGATATACATATATAGTATAAAATCGATACAGCTGACTTATTATCATGATTTGTATTTTTATTACGTTGTATTTTGTTTGGAAAACGGCAGATAATCTAAATAAAATAATTAACTATCGTTTTCATTGTGAACAATTTTTCAAACCTTTGGAAATCATATTTTAATACAGTATCTCATTTAAAGGATACATCCATTTCACTGTCAATCAATACAAACTGGCTTAAAATAATCTAACATCGTAGATAATTTTTCAGAGGACTTCTAACAGAGAAGTGAGAATTTCAGGTGAAGATCCATTGCTACATTTTTTAGAAGCAGCTAAAAGCGTATATCCGGGAAATTAAAATTGTACATGTTTCTGTTATGTTAGATGAATTTTTGTTTAGTTTCACGATAATAAATGCATGATATATTTACTTGAATTTATTGCAAAATGTTAATAATCGAATGATAACAATCGATATATTTACAATGATAATATCGATTGCATTTAAAGAACACCTTGACCGGCCGCTATTTCTGAGTCAGTGGTCCGTTTTAGGCCGGGTTTGCGGCATTGTAGGCTTCTAGGCAAAACCTTTAAATTTATTTAAAGTTCTACTTATACTTGGTTTAAGAGTTTATTCTTACTCCTTGGGTTATAGATATATATATACATATATATATATATATATATATATATATATATATATATATGTGTATATATATATCGATTGTTTATATAAATTATTTTCATTCCATCGTTCCACCAGTCGTCTGCGGAAGTGTATCTCTTTCTATGCAATTCAAGGGTACATTTTAAGGACTCTTTGTTTTTGTCGCTGTTTCATATGATAAATTAAGACTTTAAATATAATCCTGCAGTGTAGGTCCAACTGTCGTAAAAACGAGTAAGTGTATTATTTAATGTCAAAAATTACCTGATTTCAATTCTAGTTATAGTAAACTTCACACAAAAATAAATTTTCAACTTTTGATTTGGGTTTTGTTGTGATCAAGGCCCCCCAAGGAGTAAGAATAAACTCTTAAACCAGAGTATAAGTAGAACTTTAAATAAATTTAAAGTTTTTACCTAGAAGCCTACAATGCCGCAAACCCGGCCTGAAACGAACCACTGACTCAGAAATAGCGGCCGATCAAAGTGTTCTTTAAGTGCGATTTTAAAAATTGTAAAATGCTAATGTATCAGTAAAAAATGTTCTATAAAGCCCCGGTTTTTTGTAATTTGCAGCGCTATCTACATAATACCGTTAAAATTACATGGACAGTCTGATATATGCTCTTGTTTCAGATTTTCTTCTTTCTCGTCAACACAACGTACATACTGAGGTGCTTACTGTGGCTAGTATTGAAATCAGGCGAGCTAATGACAATAACGAAAAGTGATACTAAAATAAAAATTATGTACCTCCAATACTATTCGGCATACAGCATAGACGCCAGTTCTGAAAACTTCCCAACTGGTAGGACGTCACATTTAAAACGATTATTATTACGAATATCAGCGCAACTTCTTGCAACAGGCCATCCTCACGTTTGATTATTTTACACACAGACATTTCCAAACTTTTAAAACTTCAATATAAATCCCCTCACATAATACTTGCGACATAAAAGTAAATATACGTAGATAAAAACTGAATTCGCTAAGCTAAATTGGGCAACATAAAACGTCGTACATAATATTTTTAATGCTGGGTTATTTGAACTTTAATTCATTGACTTTCTTTATAAATTTGTACTAATAATTTACTAATCTCTTTCTTTATAGGCTATTATGACCAAAAAGGGTTTTATAAAGAAATATAAATTACTGAAATTTCCTTTGAATTTGCCTAATATGTTAGCTGCAGAAGATACTCGTAAACTGTATGTATATTATATTACGAATAAATTAATGAATTAAATAACTGTAGCTAAAACAAAACACTCCGCAAGGTTTTTACACCAATATCGTTAACGCGTATTTTAATTTGCATGGTAATGAAAGCTAAATATTTGGCCTGGGCTAGTGGGTTAATAAAATGTAATTATGTGCTCGGATCTATTTGACCACTTTAAATATCTTAAAAAAATATAGACCATTAAAATAAATTAAGGACAGTAACTAAACAAAAACTGAACTTATATTTTGTGCGTGTTTTTAAATAACGGATAAAGTGTGTAATGTGGAGCGATAGTTGCTATTTAGAAACGATAAAATGTAATTTAATTTATTTTTATGGAAAATGAAAACTAAGGTAAAACTATTATTTGATTGCTAAACAAGTGTGCAAAAGGAATTTAAACTACCTTTTGATATTAAATTACATAACAATTGAGGGTCTAAACAAAGCTTCAGGAATAAATTGTTTACCTGAGATATGAATACGTTATTTTATTTTACATTATAAAATTAAACATTTTCAAGCTGTTATGCAATTATTTGTACCTGCAAGTAACGCAGTTCGTTTATTTAGAATTTGTTTCTATTTCATACTTCTATTACAACATTTATATTGACTAAACAATTCCAAGTGTTAAATACAAAACTTTATACATTTTTAATTTGTAAAGTGAGTTGTAAAAGAATATTTACAAATAATACTTTTATGCAAATAACGACAGATAAAGCAGCATCACTTTCAAGATGTTTTTAGATTTTTACTGTCATACGTAATAATTTGACAGTTATACAAGTGCTACAAAGGGATATTATATGTTTTATAAACTTGGTATATATCCTAATAGGTTTGCATTACAGTAAAACAAACTGTAATCACCATGAGTATTTTTAGTCATATTTTTCTAAGCCTTTATTTATAATGCAAAATACCCCCGTACTTAGCGAATTTTCAATGCATATATATATATATATATATATATATATATATATATATATATATATATGCATATATGCAAACACTTAAACAAACTTTACGATTGAAGTAGTCTCTTCATGAAGAAATATTCTTTAACAAAAAGGAAATCTTGAATAATATTCTTTAATTCGCGTTTGGGTACATTCTCGGTCGCAATTGGTTGTGCATTGTAAAGTTTTACGACGATTGCCTACAAGTTTGTTTCTAAAGTTCTAGAATATATTTGCACTCAGTGTTAATTCAACCGATGGAAATATCATCTGTTGAGGAACGCTCTTGGAGTACTTTTAACATAGGTTAAACCGTCAAGTGCGTAGATTAAATAAATGCATTTTTAAAACGGTATTAACTTATTAACATAGGTCTGCAGTGATTTTCAAGGCTACTCCCATTCAATAATACCCCCGTAGCAGCAAACCTGCGTACTCAGCGAATTTCCAATGCATATATTTGTTTCTTAATACCACATAAAGCCACATACCAAGTTTCATCAATATACATTCATGAATAAACGATTTATGACATTTTAATTATTCTCCATAAGAATAACATGGCGGCTGAGTATGCAGGTTTGCTGAAGCAAGGAACACAAAAAATGGGGTTTTATACAAATATCAATATAACTCATGTAGGTAAAGCCACATACCAAATTTCATTAATACATTTTCATAATGAAGGCAGATAACACGTTACTTATTCTCCATAAGAATAACATGGGGCTGAGTACGCAGGTTTGCTGCTACAGGAGCCTTTGGTAAAAAATTGTTTTTTGAGCATATATCAATGGTCCACAACCAGATGAAGCCGTATACAAAGTTTCGTCAGTATACGTTCATAAAGAAGCGTGATATAACATTTTTATTTTCCTCCATATGAATAACATTAGACAACGTACTGTGTTTAGCACTTTCAATATCTCGGTAACCAATTGACGTAGAGAAATGATCAAAATACCAAATTGTGTGTTTTTTTAAGCTGAATCCAATGGGAAAAACTAAAATTTGATTATTTCCAAAATTATATGTAAAAAATTAAAAAAAAACATTTTTGGGGTACAAAACCCCCCCCAAAAATACCCCTTCGGATAGAGCGATCTGGTATTTTTGGGGTCTGGGGACCTCAAAACGAAAAGTTATCATGGTCCCGGGCCTAGGTCTTACCATGCCGACTACGGTAATAGCTTCTTCCCTACAGGGGAAATTCGCTAAAAAAAGCTATTTGATGCAAAATCAACAGACTGTTGATTAATTCTTATCTTACAGACGTAGGCGATGTTCTACTGTAGGACAAAATATAGGACTGAACTAGGGATCTTCAGTTGTTAAAACCCATTCGATATGTTGTTTTATAGCTGTAAACACGATTGCCTTTAGCAAAGAATATATCACTGGTGAAATGAATCGCTATGCAATATTTATTCTTTCCTTCTCACTATCACGAATCATGCTAAATGCATTAAAAAGCAACAATACATACAGATTTCTATAATCTTTAAAATATTTTTGTAAATAATGATTACATTAATATTTAGAGATTCGATGATGTAAAATATTTAATCAGTGAGGCTCTTTACTCGAATCTCAAAGGACTTAGTCACCCTTTGCAAGTTAACTGAAACTTTACAGTTGGCAAAGCTTTACTACTTATCAAGTTTGAACAAGGCTTAAGAAAACAGTTCACTGGCACAGTTACAAAGCGGACTTACGGTTTTCAAATAATGTAGATTGTGTAAGATTTTAAGATTTACTTTCATTGCTTTTAAAAGTTTCGGGGGAAGCAAAACTGAGGACTTTATAAACACAAATGCGTTTAACTGATCTTCAGCTTCACCTTCAGCAACGAAATAAGTATTAACATGAAATTTAATCAACTTTCCGGGAATTTCCATCACTCAACCTCTGAACCAGGATTTTGATCGTTGCAGACTATAGATTTTTCAACCTGAAATCCTATTAATTTTCTTGTTTTTAAAGTAAGTTTGACCTGAGTCTATAAACCATTATAATACCTGCATTCGAATTATTTATTATTACCTTTTTTAAATTTAATTTGCATTGCAACATTTATGAATTGTTTTTAAAGTGAGTTTGACTTGAATCTATAAACCAATGTAATACCTGCGTTAAAATTATTTATTATTACCTTTTAGCGAATTTCCCCTATAAGGAAGAAGCTATTACCCGGGTAGGTCTTATAGTCAAACCCGAGACCAAGATACTTTTTGTTTTGAGGTCCCAAGATGCCAAAAACACCATTCGATTTAAATTGTCATTCAAACTGTTGTATATGGGTGTGTGTGTATATATATTTATTTATTTATGTGTCCGTTAGCATGATAACTCTCGTAAAAAAAGGTCCGGTCTTAATTAAATTTGGTACAAATGTGTAAAGTATCATTTAGTTGAAAGAGTTCGAGAACCAGACGAATCGCACCATCCAAAGGGGGGATTTTTGGGGAGTTATGTACCCAATTGAGTTAAACCAAACTGTAATTTCCACCATTGAATTCAGCTTAAAAAAACTAACGATTTGGTATTTTGATAATTTCTCTACGTCAATTCGTTACTAAGATATTGATAGTGCTAAACACAGTACGTTGTCTAATGTTATTGTTATGGATAAAAAGAAAAATTTTATATCTCGTTTATTCATTAACATAAACTGACGAACTTGGTATATTGCTTAATCTGGTTGTGGTTTTTTGCTGTTTGCTAAAAAAAAAACATGTTTCACCTATGGTCCCCTTAGCAGCAAACATACGTACTCGGTCCCCATGTTATTCTTATGGAGAATAATTAAAATGTTATATAAATGAATGTATGTGGATGAAACTTGGTGTGTCACTTCACCTAGATGAGTTCTATTGATATTTGCATAAAAACACATTATTTTGTGTTTCTTGTTGCAGCAAACCTGCGTACTCATCCCCAATGTTATTCTTATGATTAATATTTTTAATATGGCTTATTTATGAATATATTTCTTATGAATCCTGGTAAGTGGCTTAATGTGTAACTAAGACATATATATTCATTGTAAATTCGCTGAGTACGCAGGTTTGCTGTGCCGGGGTTGTCCTCAGTTCATTTTAATGTAAACCTCACATTTGCTTTTACCAATCGTTTCAGCTCTACAAAAAAATCATTTTGTTGTTTAAATTGTGATTCTACGTCCAACTGTTGCAGAGATATTCAAAGAAATATTAACGTTAACCAAAACAACTTCTTATACTTTATAACACTATTCATGAATTATATCATGCTTAGTAGAGTAGAACGTTCTTTAATAATTTGTGTAACATAGACATTTATTCGCATAGTTATTTCCCTCCAGCCAGGACCACTTGTGTAAAATGTTTTTACCAAAAAAGAACATCTATTAAATGTAAAATCTTCTAACCCAATACATATTAGTTAACCGACTAAATATTACTTTAATTCCAGTGAGAAATATGTTCTATAAAGACTAACTATAAGATAACACATGCTTTTGTAATACCGTAATAAATATGTTTGCTTCAGTTGATTCCATAATGGGTTCGGTTCCCTCGGAGCAAAGATGGCCAAGCAACTCACCACTCACGAGACTTTGTGATAAACAAACAAAAAGCTTTAGTGGCTCAAGCTTTAAAAGCTTTTGGGTGAGTCAAGCTTTTAGCGTGTGCCATGGTAAACTTTATGGTTTTTAAGGCAATTGATTTACTTTACTGTAACTAAACTCGACTAAAAGTTCAAACTGGACTTATTAGTCTTAATTCGTTAAAAGAATTAAGGGTTAAAAGACCCTTCACAAGGAACTTTTAAAATCACAAACAATGAATATTTTTATATAATGTCAAGAAGTATTTGTTCAGAACAAAGTCGGATATTCAAGAGAGAACTATCAATAAATCCTTTGATCATTATTGTCATGTGTACAAACAACTCAAAGGTCCCGCCAATTCTGGGGTCTCCGCTTACCCTCTATAATAGAACGCTTTTGATCTATACTAAAAGACCACTTATCCAATCACAGTTTCATCTGCTTGACAAAATAAATCCTTTGTATTATTTTGCCATTGATGGATTACACTTTGTTTTTAATTATTGATTGTGAGCAATCCCGGTTGGATTCGTCATCCGCCTAAGTATACTACGAATAAGTGTTGGGTATTGCACGTGAGAATCCCCCGTTACAGCAAACCTGCGTACTCAGCGAATTTCCATTAAAT
The DNA here is from genome assembly GCA_963675035.1 of Allygus modestus. Taxonomy (NCBI): domain Eukaryota; kingdom Metazoa; phylum Arthropoda; class Insecta; order Hemiptera; family Cicadellidae; genus Allygus; species Allygus modestus. The sequence continues at coordinate 18,573,996 of OY776111.1, forward strand.
ATATATATGTCTTAGTAACACATTAAGCCACTTACCAGGATGCGTAAGAAATATATTTATAAATAAGCGATATTTAAAATATTAATTATTCTCCATAAGAATAACATTAGGGATGAGTATGCAGGTTTGCTGCAAAAAGGAACACAAAATAATGGGTTATTATGCAAATATCAATAGAACTCATCTAAGTGAAGTCACGTACCAAGTTTCATCCATAGACATTTATAAATAAGCAATATACAACATTTTAATATCCTCCATAAGAATTGCACGAGGACCTAGGTTTATTGCTACGGGAACCGTAGGCGAAAATTGGTTTATTGTGCAAACAACAACAAAACAACCAGATGAAGCCATATACCAAATTTCGCCAGTTGTTCATAAATAAGCGAGATATAAAATGTTTCTTTTTCTCCATAAGAATAACATTATACAACGTACTGTGTTTAGCACTTTCAATATCTCAGTAACGGTGGATATAGTATCAATATTATCTGAGACGGGAATAATATAAAATACCTAAACAAACTTTAATATACAAATTTATAAATGACATAAATATCTAAGAAACTTATTAATTATTAATGGTGAAGTTTAGTAACAATAATAAAACATTTCTTATAAAAACATGCTAAGAAATGTTAACAGTTCATAAACGTTGCAGTGCAAATCAAATTTAAAATACCCCCGTAGCAGCAATCCTGCGTACTCAGCGAATTTCATGCTAATGCATGTATATGTTTCTCACTACCACATAAAGCCACTCACCAAGTTTCATAAAAATAAACGAATAAATAAGTGATATATAGCATTTTATTTATTCTCCATAAGAATAACATTGAAAGCTAAGTACGCAGGTTTGCTGCAACAAGGAACACAAAATACGTGATTTTATGCAATTATCAATATAACTTAACCAGTCAAAGCTGCATACCAAGTTTTTTTTATTTATATCCACGTATCTCTGGAGGTATAATACCACTTAGATATTCAATAAAAATTGATAAAAAACCATTAAAAAAGATCATCTGCTCGAAAATATAGGCAAGAAATCAAGTTGTATACACGTTGTTTTATTAGCGAATTTTCTATGAATGATGTTTTTTATTCGCTCAACTCACGTCAGCGTGCTGTGTGGCGAACTTTATATTTTGTCTTTCCATTGGGAAAATAAACTCAACATTCAAACATGTAGCAATACATAAAAACACATTATGCATATTTACCATTACAGGTATAATAGGAATAAGATGCTAATTAACTTGTGATACGGGGATAATCCACCACTAGTAGCGACAACGTTTAATTTACAAGCAAGAGAGAACAGCATAGATGTAGTGCGCATGAAGATATAATAGCTGATCGTGCACGTGTTTAACAATGCAGTGGACAAACTCACCTCTTCAACCTTTCGATTTTCTTCGGACCTGACTTGTTTATGAAGATCATATAAATGTTATATTGTTTGTGTTTGTGTTATATTGTTTGTATTGTTTGTTTGTGTTAGCGTTGTTTTAAACAAATCTACGCTTCCTGTAATCCAAGAAGCTAAAGAAAAGTCATGGATAAGTCTAGCACATATTTTTTGAATGAATACTAGTAAAGAAACAACCGTTAGTTAACTAAAAAAATGTTAAATAATATGAAGTCCTCAGTAAAGAAAAAAATGGTGTTAATGCTACAGGAAACAAGCCTATCAAGGTACTAGCGCAGATGGTACTAGCGTGGGAAGTAGATTTGTAAAACACCAGGGGCTTTGTGTGTTGAACTAGTGACAGATATTACTTCATCAAGGAGCTGTATCCGTGTTGAGGATGAAATTTATGATGACCTAGAATAAGAGAACACAAGAAGGCCTAACCAAAATTAAAAAATGCATAAATCCAATCACAATGTTAAAAAGCGAAGAATTACAGCTGAAACAGACCAAACTGACCAATTAACAACTGGACAGTTGCAGCGCCCGTTGTTACTAGAAAAAATTAAGCTTACAATATTGCAGAGTCAGCGGGAAACATGTTAATTAATAATATGGAGAATAAAAATGGTAATTTGCAAGAACACCCTGTATTGATAGTGGTATGCAGGAATTCATTTTCTTGTATTAAGTTGATTAGTTGTTTGATCTATAAATTTTGTCATTGTTGTATTTCGTTCTCTTTCCCTTATGTTTTAAAATAGAAATATGTTGTTAAATTAAACTAAATCTAATTAACAAACACTAATTTTAGTTTATATAAACATAAATCAACATCGGTCAAGTTTCACAGGCGATTAGCAATTTTGTTGACCAAGACGTCAAATGCTGATGGTGTTGCAATCCAAACAGTCCTCGAAATACTCGTTTTCTCATCTTCCACAACCAGGTAAATCTTCGGTGCGTCATTTAAATGTTTAGATACGTTGTGGAGTACAGCGAAAGAGATTATTAATTTAGGTACCTTCTCTAATTTTAATCTTACAACACTTCCTAAGATGGGAAAACGTCGTTTCAACTGTCCAAAAACCATTACGACACTTTCTTGGGGATGAATGTAATTAAAATTGACGTTCCTGAGGGGTTCTTATCTGATCTCATGGCTTGAGCATCCATGGGGTTAAGCCAAACCCGCTGTCCCCAAGGAGACAAACATCACCATTAAATATACGCATAACCTCCTGAATACCGCTTGGACGCTGACATGAACCAGCCATTGCCGCCTGGCCATTGGGCGTCAACTCTAGTGATACATTCACGAACGTCACGTGTCACTTGAACGTTTCAAGAGATATAACTTTTTCTATACATCCTCATCTCCGTGTTCAAGATAACCACGTGAGAACAGTCATCCTCTCCTGATGACGAGACATTGGGAGTATGTGCCGGAAGCCAGACTGCGTGGCTTCTCCTCATCTCCGTGTTCAAGATAACCACGTGAGAACAGTCATCCTCTCCTGATGACGATACATTGGGAGTATGTGCCGGAAGCCAGACTGCGTGGCTTCTCCTCATCTCCGTGTTCAAGATAACCACGTGAGAACAGTCATCCTCTCCTGATGACGAGACATTGGGAGTATGTGCCGGAAGCCAGACTGCGTGGCTTCTCCAGCCCTCTGATAAGTATGTGGCTGGCCTTTTTGGTCCTGTGGATTAAATTTGTACTGTGTACACAAACCACTTCTTGAACAATTCACTTTTGTCAGCGTTAATTGTAACTCCGTACTGTTGAAGTCTTGTCAAAACAGCCCAACACATTTGTACATTTTACTATAAGTTTAACTTGTCAATAGGATATCGATGACCATGCTGCCACAGACGTTGGCTCCTGAATGACTAGAGTAATATTCTCTGGCGAGGGAAATGGATAATTGTCTGTCCTCAAACACGGGTTGATCGTTGTTTTGAGTTGCAATTTGTTAAATTGAATTCTCTTCAAGAAGAATTTATGGTTTGTTTTTGGTTGGGAGGGAATGTTATAAAGTATAAGAAGTTAATTTTAGTCGATATTAATACTATTAAAGAAGAGGTTTGATTAGTGATTTGCACTAAAGATTGATAGGCTTATTTCTATGTGTCCTATGTTTATACCTACCTAGGTATATACATAGGACTTATTGTGGCACTTTGTTGTTATATAGCATTTTTCTCTATTGCTATTCAAGCAGCCTGTTTAGTAATCGTTAACACGATCTAAGAAATGTATGTGGTTTGGATAATAAATAAAAATTACTTTCGACAAACATCAAAACCACTCAAAGAGCACTCAAAACATCAAACGGGTGAAAGAGCACAAACAGAATATAATTTAAATACCCCCGTCGCAGCAAACCTGCATACTCAGCGAATTTCCATTGGAGATATAAATGTCTTAATACTACATAAAGCCATTTACTAACTTTCATAAAAATATATTTACAAATAAGCGATACATACAATTTTAATTATTCTCCATAAGATTAACATTGGGGCTGAGTACGCAGGTTTGCTGCATCAAGGAACACAAAAAAATGGGTTTTTATGCTAATAACAATACAACTCAACTAGGTGAAGTCATATACCAGTTGTTGTTATTCATTTATGTTCATAATTAAGGGAGACATAGCATTTAATTATTATCCATAAGAATAATATAGGGCTGAGTACGCAGGTTTGCTGCTACGGGAGCCTTTGGCAAAAAAATTTTTTTGAGCAAATATCACTGGACCACAACCAGATGAAGCCGTATAACAAGTTTCGTCAGTATACGTTCATAAATAACCGAGATATACAATTTTTCTTTTCCTCCATAAGAATAACATTAGACAACGTACTGTGTTTAACACTTGCAATATCTCGGTTACCAATTGACGTAGAGGAATGATCAAAATACCAAATTGTGTGTCTTTTTAAGCTGCACCCAATTGTAAAAACAAAAATTTGACTATTTCAAAAATTAGATGTTAAAAATTAAAAAAAAAAACATTATTGGGTTACAAACCCCCCCAAAATACCCCTTCGGATGGAGCGATATGGCTGGTTTTCGAACTTAAAGTCATAAAAGTTGCTTTACACGTTTGTACCAAATTTCATCAAAATCGGATAATTTTTACGAGAGTTATCGTGCTCACGGACACACACACATATATATATATATATATATATATATACATATATATATATACATATATATATGTATATATATATATATATACAGTATCGAACTAATGGTGTTTTTGGGGTCTGGGGACCTCAAAACGAAAAGTTATTATGGTCCCAGGCCTAGGTCTTACCATGCCGACTACGGTAATAGCTTCTTCCCTATAGGGGAAATTCGCTAAAAAAAATTAAAATTGTTCCAAGGTTAATGAACATGGTTTTTCAGAAGGACATAACGTTAACTGATAAGCAGCAAGCATAATATTTAAAGAAGAAAATTGGAAAAAGAGGAAAATTAGAGAGCCTGCTTTCATCATCACATTAGAAAAAATGCTTTATCACACCCAAGTTTCACAATATGTATATATCCATAGTCCAGGAAAAAGTTGAACATAAAATTTCCAAATTACCTTAACTAGTCTACATCTTATTTTAAATACATATTTTAAAACCTTTTAACTTTCGGCAATTTTTTATTGAAATTTGTATCATATGTTTTAAATTATATTGAGCTGTTTATTTATAACTTATAAGATATCTAGTGATAACAGACTGAGGATGAATATCGATGGGAATTCGAAATATATCTTGTTATTGGTTCAGATTTGTTTTTATTTAGTGATGAGTAGCCAATTAATTCTTGGCATGCTATACATGTAAAATAGTAGATTAGTGCAACGGACGAAATGAGACGGAATACAAATGACCTGTAACGATTGGCTACGTGAGCCGTGTGTTAAGGGATCTGTTCTAACCCACATCGGTCCGAGCGCTCCTGTTGTTAGTAAAAAAGTACTTTTGGTCATGCTATGTTAAAAGGGAGTTCATTTATATTCATTTGTAAAGGGGAATGTGATAATAGTTTGTAACGGGTGACCCGAAGAGCAAAGAGCACCAAGAATGAGAAGCAAAGCAGAAGAGCATAAAAGAATCATCGAGCGAAATAGCGGTTGAAAACACAGCTTGTGTTACAGCAAAAGAGGATTCATCGGGCCACAAACAGAATACAAATAGAATATTCAAGCACTGGCAAAGTCTTCTCTCATTTCCTCAGAGTAGTAAAAGGAGAAGATGGTGCTGCGTTAAATATTGCAATGGCAGCCACATATCATGTCATCTTTACCTCTGAATTCGTTGTCGTAATCTCTGATACATATTAATTATTTTGGTAATGTGCTATACCTTGAGCAAGGATTATTTATATTTCCAAAAGCAGAAAGGTACTTCTGTTGTATCAGTAGTCAATTGTTATATAGCAAAATATACTTCAACAGTACGGAGTTAGAACTAAAATTGGAAAACTTATATTTTTTTTAATAGTAGCTTATATACACGATAAAACTTTAATCCATAGGGCCATTAAATCCAGCCACTTCCTTATCAGGGAAACTGGAGAAGCCGTGCTCTCTGGCTTCCGACATATGCTGTCCATCCTCTGCCATCAGGAAAGGATGACAGAGAGACTGGAGAAGCCGTGCTTTCTGGCTTCCGACATATGCTGTCCATGCTCTGCCATCAGGAAAGGATGACAGAGAGACTGGAGAAGCCGTGCTCTCTGGCTTCCGATGCATGCTGTCCATGCTCCGACACTAAGAGAGGATGACAGAGAGATAAAGAAGCCGTGCTCTCTGGCTTCCGACACCATGCTGTCCATGCTCCGACACCAAGAGAGGATGACAGAGAGATAAAGAAGCCGTGCTCTCTGGCTTCCGACACCATGCTGTCCATGCTCCACCATCAGGAAAGGATGAGAGAGAGACTGGAGAAGCCGTGCTTTCTGGCTTCCGATGCATGCTGTCCATGCTCCGACACTAAGAGAGGATGACAGAGAGATAAAGAAGCCATGCTCTCTGGCTTCCGACACCATGCTGTCCATGCTCCAAAACCAAGAGAGGATGACAGAGAGATAAAGAAGCCGTGCTCTCTGGCTTCCGATGCATGCTGTCCATGCTCCGACACTGAGAGAGGATGACAGAGAGATAAAAAAGCCGTGCTCTCTGGCTTCCGACACCATGCTGTCCGCGCTCCGCCACCAAGAGAGGATGACAGAGAGATAAAGAAGCCGTGCTCTCTGGCTTCCGATGCATGCTGTCCATGCTCCGCCATCAGGAAAGGATGAAAGAGAGACTGGAGAAGCCGTGCTTTCTGGCTTCCGATGCATGCTGTCCATGCTCCAACACTAAGAGAGGATGACTGAGAGATAAAGAAGCCGTGCTCTCTGCCTTCCGACACCATGCTGTCCATGCTCCGACACCAAGAGAGGATGACAGAGAGATAAAGAAGCCGTGCTCTCTGGCTTCCGATGCATGCTGTCCATGCCCCGAAACCAAGAAAGAATGACAGTACACAACATCGTGCCCGAAATGAGCCTGTACATTAACTGAAGCAATAAAGAGTAAATGTTCCCCATAAAGAAAGGTGTAAAACATCTTAACCATAAAAACTACTGCGTACGCCACTTTTCTAGCGAGTTAATTAAACAATCCGAATTCAAACTAATTAACTTAAAAACAATCACAAATCTGGGTTATATATAAATTAATAAAACATGTTTATAAAGGCATGCTATACATATAAAATAGTGGATTATTGCAACAGACCACGAAAAGAGACGGAATAAAAATGACGATTGTATCGATTTTGGCTTCGTGAGCCGTGTGTTAAGGGAGCTGTTCTAACCCACATTGGTCCAAGCGCTACTGTTATTAATTTACTGAAAAAGTTATCTTTTTTTCATGCTACGTTAGAAGGGATGTAATTTTAGTCGAATTAGTAGTAGGATTTTAAGGGAAGGTGATTTCGGGTAAAACATAACGTCTCATGTAAAAATTGGATTTCATTGTCGTAAATTTAAATTTGTGAAAATTCAGGCACAATAACGTTAGTTTATCTAATTAAACTATAGCTGCGGCATATTCAATTTAGGTTGTAATTATATTTGCTTACGTTGAAAACATCTTACAATACACAACAATGCACCCAAGAGGCGCGAATGAATGTAAGAAATTTGCCGACGCAGCTGAAAAATCAAATAGGGAATGTCAAATTTGGTAAAAAATTGAGGAATTGGTTATTTGTAATTGATTCAGTATTGTTAATGTTTATTATTTTAACTACAGTATTATACGGACAAGGTCGCATTAAAATAGAAATTTTTGTTCATATACAAAATGTATGCTTTAAACAGTAAATATTGTAAAGTAAAATATAGTTTTTGAGCAACTGAATAATTGGTTACTTAGGTCTAATTCAGTGATCATGTTCTTGTAGAAATTATATCAACAAATCACAGTCTGTATTGTCAGTATTGTCACAGCGAGTATCTTTAGTAGGTATTGTCATAGTTTCGAGCGACTGACTGCGTGGGTTTTTTTTTTTTAGAAACACTTTATTTGGAGCCTAACCTAACACTTAATGCTGAGTCTTATTACATGTAACCGCTACTGGAATTCCCTAACGTAAGTACGTGAGTAAGGTAACAAATCCTAAATTAAATCTTAAATGTATAATAACATTAAACGTCCAAAGAGTTCGATTGGAAAAAACACTTTTTACTATTTAAGACTATTTTGTATTAAATTAGTACTGATATTTGTATTATTACGTATAACTGTCTTAACTAATTCAAATATTAGATTCAAATTGAAATTTCCAAATTTTCTTTTTGAATAACTATTTCTATGGTTTAGAAATGCGAAAGAATATTTGATATGACTTTCATGACAAAACTGTCTGCTAATATTGTTAAAATCCTATTGTCAAAAAACCATAAGGCTAAAATAATAGTGTTGTGGGCATGATTCATATTTTAGGAAATTATCACAATATGAACTCTACTTTGGCAAACGATGCCAAAAGTCAAGTTAATTACTACTGCCAAGAACACAAGTCAACAAGTATAGACTAAATTTCAATATTTAATCCTAGAAAAAATATACAATTATAGGCTTTAGGCAAGGGCAGTTGTTAAATGTGAATACTGTGGGAACATTGTGGGCCAAGAACAAACATTGAACAGAATTTTTAAATTAATTAATTATACATTAGCTTTACACTCTGAAAATAGTGACAGTTAATTTAGTTAAACTGCTTTTCAACTTATGTACTAACGCAGAGTTCTGGTGCATGAGTACTTCCAAATCACGTTTTAAGATAAAAGTAATCTTCTGTTAAATTTATAATTCTATTCACTGTTGAATCATAAAGATACTTCTTGCAAACCTACTAAAATAAAAACTATGAATGATTATGGATACAAATTGTTTTCACTCGCACTTTTAAGTGTTACTGTATTACATTCTTAAACCCATATAAAAAATACATCAGATTAAATTATTTAAATTAATTAAGAAGACTTCTTTACTAACACAACAAATCCAATCTAATTGGAGATACTCAATGCAACGCTTACGTAATTTAATTTATTTAGAAATAATTTAAAATGTGTTGCAAATATGTATGGGAAAATTTATGACTTCAAGTTCGAGAACCAAACAAATCGCCCCATCCAATTTAACTTTAATTTACACCACTAGATCCAGATTAAAAAAATCAAGTTAGTCATCTGAATTATAGCTCTTTGTCAATGCAGTTGGTTACCGAGATATTAAAAGTTCTAAACACAGTTCGTTGTTCAATGTAATTCTTATAGAGATTAAGTAAAATTGTATGTTTAAATTATTTATGAATGTATATTGATGAAAATTGGTTTGTGGCGTCACCTGGTTGTGGTCTATTGATAAGCACAAAAAACAATATTTTGCCGATGATTCCCGTAGCAGCAAACCTGCGTACTCATCCCTAATTTTATTCTTATAGAGAATAAGTAAAACGTTGTCTCCCTTAATTATAAACATAAAATAATACAACTTGGTATGTGACATTAACTAGTTATATTTTATTGATATTTGCATACAATCCCATTTCTTGTGTTCCTTTTCGCGGTAATTTTATAAGCCCCAATGTTATTCTTATGGTGAATAATTAAAATATTATATCTCGCTTATTTATGAAAATAAATTGATAAAACTTGGTATGTAGTTTCGCCTGGTTGTGGTCTATTGAAGTGTGCACACAAAAAATATTTGCCCATGGTTCCCATAGCATCAAACCTGCGTACTCAGCCCTAATGTTATTCTTATGGAGATTAAGTAAAGTTTTATGTCCCCCTTAATTATACATATAAATTAAGAACACTTTGTATATAACTTCACCTAGTTGAGTTGTGTTTATATTTATATAAAACTCATTAGTTTGTGTTCCTTGTTGATGCAAACCTGCGTACTCATCAGCCCCAAAGTTATTCTTATGTTCTTAAGTTATTCTTAAGTTAATAGTTAAAATGTGTTATATAGATTATTTGTTAATATATTTTTTATGATAATTGGTAAGGTAAGTGGCTTTGTTTGGTATTATGAGACAGACATATGCATTGGAAGTTCGCTTGAGTACGCAGGTTTGCTGCAACGGGGTATTTAGATATTTAACATTGGGCATTTTAACCTGACGCCATTTTAAAACAGAAAATTATAGGAAAATTCAATTTGTACGCAATTCTTACCTCACATAGATAACAATGTTTACCACGTTTATTTTTTTTTATCTTAAACCGTGAATGAGATATTGAGAGTGTTGTAAAAACACGTACAGACTGACAGATATAAAACGGGAAGGGATGGAACACATGTTATACTACATTATTTGTTTGTTTTTACCTGCTGAGTACAGCAGTCGGATACAGATTTCAAGTAAATTAGTTTAAATTAAAAATAAATTAAATATTTTTCGGCTTAATGTCATACATTGTATAGTTGAATGTTTGACATCTCGTGAATAGGGAAGAGTAATCCTTATATCCTACAAGACAATTTTTTTCACTGTGGAGTTTCCTTCTCTCTTTATAATCTTGATCTTTACGGATTACTAATTTTACGCTTGAGGTTCATCTTTTAGGAAGTTTTCTTCTCTTATATTCAATGGCCACATTGACTAAGTTTGTTTAGAAATCAATATAGGAGGAAAGTACATGGAATTCGTAGTAACAAGATTTTAAAATGGGATCGTTTACCCTTATGTGCTCGACGTGGAGCAATTCTCGCCCTTTTATGTTTGAAGCACCCTTTAGAAACAGGCAAGAGTGTTTAGAAATTGCTCTGGCACAATGTCTCACATTGCACTTGAGAACTGTTGCCTTCCGGGGCATTTAAACTAATTTTAAATTCATTGTATGAAACATTTAATTTAATAAATATTTAAAATTAATATCCAGCAATCAATTCAAATTTAAGGTTAAATCAAACTTGTACTGATTTGTGGTATACATTTTCCAACTTACTATGATTGGAATGTATGTGAAATAATAGTAAATATATAAAATAATAAGTATATGAAAACCATGTAAAAAATTTGTTTGATATTAATTCTTTAAAAACAATTTATTATTCATATATTCATTCAATTATTTATTTTGGCATATCCCTCTATGGGGCTACATCTATGAGCAATCTAAACACTATTTATTTAAAATTACAAAAGAAAGCCATACGTATAATTCTTAACCTCTTAAGCCGAAAACTTCAGTAAAAGAACATTTTAGATCTCTGAAAATAATGACAGTTTATGGCATGTATGTTTTTGAAACTATTTTGTCAGTGAAATCTAGATCAGAACATTTAAAATTAATGGGAGATAACCATAATTATAATACAAGAAATAGGAACAAATTTTGTCTAAATTCTCACAGATTAGAACTTTATAAAAAGAAGCCAACATTCATAGGTTCAAAATTTTATAATAAAATCCCAAAAGATATTAGATCTGCAGCTACTTCATCTGAATTCAAGAAAAAGCTCAAATGTTTTCTCGTCAATAAGGCTTTGTATTCTTTTGATGAAATTTGATTTGATTACTAGAATAAGTAGCCATATAATTGTATTATTTTTAATGTTTAGTTATGAATAATAATAAGATTCGTTTTGTTATGACGCCATTCATGTATATTTGTGTATGTATCGAATAAAGAAAGTTTGAATTGAATTGAATTGAATGTAAATATTCATGAAAAACGCTGAAAATAAAAGAACATTTTTTATAACTTTATTTGAATCGTGTTTAAAAGAGATTTAATTCCGTCCCTTCCAATATTATTAAGTACACTTAAATTATAATTTTAAAAGTCAAATTTTCCGATGAGAATAAAATATTTGGCAATCAGATCTTTGAATTTATAAATATATTTAAAGAACATTTACAAGCCCTAAAGTCAAGAAATAACACAACTATGAGATCCAATTATGCAGAACACATAATTAATACAGGACATAAATATAAAAACTTAGAAGAAAACTTATCAGTTTTGGAGAACGAAAAAAGCAAGAACAACTTAACGTCAAAGAAGAGATGCATATATACTTAAATAATAAGAAAGATACAAAAAATATTTTAAATACTATGCAAGTTAGACAACAACACCCTATCTTTGAAAAAATTGATGAAATTAGAACTCAGAGAAAGTAACTTTACATAGTATATACAAATTAATATTTTATTTTATTTTTACCTTTATATATATATACACAATTTTAGAATTAGTATATATTAATATATTATTTATTTTTAACATATGTTTGTAGATAATATAAAAGAAAATTTGTTGAGGTTATGTGACTCTGAAGATGGCCATTATGGTTGAAACTAGTCAGTCAAAATAAAAATGTTTCAAAAAAGGGTACTTGTTAATAATTTGTTTTTAAATAATTATAAATATATATTTTAAATAGTATTTTTACAGGTGACCAGTTATTAATTACAAAACTTAAAATACCCGTTTTTAGAAACAAAATGTTATATTAACAAAATACATAACGTAATTTTTCAATCAGGAAGGTGTTCGATTTGTTAACACTGGGGATAAAACACATTTCGCAACTCCAAGAAAATGCCAGCTTAAAATTGCTGCACCAAGGGACATGTTCTATCCTTATCCAAGTTTTAGTATTTAATTTCCCGCGTGGTGCAGCATGTGAGGGGTTATGCATGCCGAGCCCCTACCACTGGCTACGTATTCATATCCTTAATATATGGTAAGGTACTCAAATACAATCCTGATTTTACAGTTAATTCAAGATTAAAAATGTACTTAACACACAGTATTAAGTACATTCTTAAGAAAAACATTCTCAGTAAGTTGAAAGCATTTGAATTCTGAAAAACCGTACATTAAATCCAAAAACTATGCAATAAATTTAACTAATATTATTTCCATAGTAAACTGCGGGCTTAATTACTCGCTACATTTATTTTTGTTTACGACGAGATTCTTTGTGTGTAAAACCTGTAAAATTATATCATTATCTTTACGTACTCTCCTTAACTATGAGACCTTAACTATAAAATATAAATATACAATATTAGATAAATTATTCGGTATGATAACTAGTAGTTTAATAGTAAAAAAGATCAATTTCTAAAATCACGCGGCGAACATACAAAAAGTTCCAAATTACAACTAAGGATACAGCTTGAATCCCGTCTATTACTTATTACCCCAATCTACTACTTTATAAGCACTTTTCCTGCTCAAACGGACCCTCTTATGAAAGTTTTTTTCTCAATGCAAAGCACTTTTTATTTTATAAGCCCGGATCCCATTACAGCTTCAATATCCATTTATAAGGCTTTCACTTATCAAAGTTCAAACCTGCGTGTGTTAAGTCATTTTTAAGCTTAACTCAAATTCCCGTCATAACCTTTCATTTGAACCATGCTCGAACCCCCTTTACAAAACCTTTTTTTCAGCTTCAAAATAGTTTTCCATATCATTATTTGTAACAATTTACAACTTTTACTTTGAACGGCAAAACAACTAGTACAATCTTTGCTTGAGATATATAAAATGATTCACTGTTAAACTGGTCTCCACTGCATAAGGTATAGTAATTCATGTTAAATGAAACCAAAGGTAGTTGTAAGAAGTAATCAAATATTTTTTCATAATTCAAGTTACTTGGACTGGAATTGTTTCTGCAAGGAAGAATATTGTGAGGCAAAAATGTTTGGCGCTCAAGAGCAAATCATTGCACCGGTAATAAAAACCAATGAACGTTTTACTGGGAAGAGTTTTTAGATTGAGTAATGCATTCTTTGCATTTGTTGTGCTTCAAGAAAATTAAAACAGAGTCAAAATGCAGCCTAGATTATTTAGGTTTGACGGATAGTATCAATACTACTTTGTTATCTAATTTAGTTTTTATAATACAAATTAATCTAACGAAGATAGTTTAATCACAGATAGTATTGATGGAAACAAAAAAGTAAGCTCGATATTTAGATTTGTAAGTAGTTAGCTGAGATTGTAGACGTTTTAATCATAGGATAAACCATATAAACACACACAATATATACGCGTAATTTTTGCATGAAGCTATGATTATTATAATTTGCTTAAATATTATTTTTAAATAATTAAACGTCCATACAAAAATATAATCGATGATGAAATTAATGAGTACATAAAAACGTTGCATATTTGTTTACGTTTTTTTTTTAATTTGTTATACTGAAATAAACGCAAGTGTAACGGTTTTTGTTATTATTTACAAATTTTCTAACAAAGATAATTTAATCACAGATAGTATTGATGGAAACAAAAAGTAAGTTTGATATTTATATTTGTAGTTAGCTTAGAACGTAGCTAACAACAGTTTTAATCGTAGGATAACCCATCTTAATCTGTTTATAAGCACACTCAGTATATACGCGTAATTTGTGCATGAAGCTATGATTATATAATTTGCTTAAATATTATTTTTGAATAATTAAAAGTCCAAACAAATATATAATCGATGATGAAATTAATGAGAACAGCAAAACTTTACATATTTGTTTACGTGTTTTTTCAGTTTATTTAAATTATTTTTCATACTGAAATAAATTCAAGTGTAATGATTTTTTGTATTATTTACGAGTTTTATTTTGTGATATTATTGTTTTTAACAATAATATCACAAGATAAAAATTGTATAACTCTTGAACTTGATTCTGTACTATTACAGTATCTTATCAGTATAGCGGGGTATATTTCTATACTATTATACAGAAGATTTTCGAGTCCCCACGAGAGAGTTTGACGAGTGATTGTCACTGATTCAAGCTTGTTCCAAGTGACTGCGCCACACAGTTTACTGCATGAACGAGCCCTTTATACTTTATGTCTGCTGCGTTAGGTTGGTGGAGGTTTAATAGAGAGACACAGGAACACTGCATCAGTGGATGGTAAAGTAAAGTGGATGGTAGTTAGTAAGGTAGGTGTTTGAAAGAGTTATACTCATCTTAACTGTGAGTGTTGGATGGTAGTTGGTAAGATACTGTAGGTGTTTGAACGAGTTATACTCATCTTAACTGTGAGTGTTGGATGGTAGTTGGTAAGATACTGTAGGTGTTTGAACGAGTTATACTCATCTTAACTGTGAGTGTTGGATGGTAGTTGGTAAGATAGGTGTTTGAACGAGTTATACTCATCTTAACTGTGAGTGTTGGATGGTAGTTGGTAAGATACTGTAGGTGTTTGAACGAGTTATACTCATCTTAACTGTGAGTGTTGGATGGTAGTTGGTAAGATACTGTAGGTGTTTGAACGAGTTATACTCATCTTAACTGTGAGTGTTGGATGGTAGTTGGTAAGATACGGTAGGTGTTTGAACGAGTTATACTCATCTTAACTGTGAGTGTTGGATGGTAGTTGGTAAGATAGGTGTTTGAACGAGTTATACTCATCTTAACTGTGAGTGTTGGATGGTAGTTGGTAAGATAGGTGTTTGAACGAGTTATACTCATCTTAACTGTGAGTGTTGGATGGTAGTTGGTAAGATAGGTGTTTGAACGAGTTATACTCATCTTAACTGTGAGTGTTGGATGGTAGTTGGTAAGATAGGTGTTTGAACGAGTTATACTCATCTTAACTTTGAGTGTTGGATGGTAGTTGGTAAGATAGGTGTTTGAACGAGTTATACTCATCTTAACTGTGAGTGTTGGATGGTAGTTGGTAAGATAGGTGTTTGAACGAGTTATACTCATCTTAACTTTGAGTGTTGGATGGTAGTTGGTAAGATACTGTAGGTGTTTGAACGAGTTATACTCATCTTAACTGTGAGTGTTGGATGGTAGTTGGTAAGATAGGTGTTTGAACGAGTTATACTCATCTTAACTGTGAGTGTTGGATGGTAGTTGGTAAGATAGGTGTTTGAACGAGTTATACTCATCTTAACTGTGAGTGTTGGATGGTAGTTGGTAAGATAGGTGTTTGAACGAGTTATACTCATCTTAACTGTGAGTGTTGGATGGTAGTTGGTAAGATACTGTAGGTGTTTGAACGAGTTATACTCATCTTAACTGTGAGTGTTGGATGGTAGTTGGTAAGATATGTGTTTGAACGAGTTATACTCATCTTAACTTTGAGTGTTGGATGGTAGTTGGTAAGATACTGTAGGTGTTTGAACGAGTTATACTCATCTTAACTGTGAGTGTTGGATGGTAGTTGGTAAGATAGGTGTTTGAACGAGTTATACTCATCTTAACTGTGAGTGTTGGATGGTAGTTGGTAAGATACTGTAGGTGTTTGAACGAGTTATACTCATCTTAACTGTGAGTGTTGGATGGTAGTTGGTAAGATAGGTGTTTGAACGAGTTATACTCATCTTAACTTTGAGTGTTGGATGGTAGTTGGTAAGATACTGTAGGTGTTTGAACGAGTTATACTCATCTTAACTGTGAGTGTTGGATGGTAGTTGGTAAGATAGGTGTTTGAACGAGTTATACTCATCTTAACTTTGAGTGTTGGATGGTAGTTGGTAAGATACTGTAGGTGTTTGAACGAGTTATACTCATCTTAACTGTGAGTGTTGGATGGTAGTTGGTAAGATAGGTGTTTGAACGAGTTATACTCATCTTAACTTTGAGTGTTGGATGGTAGTTGGTAAGATACTGTAGGTGTTTGAACGAGTTATACTCATCTTAACTGTGAGTGTTGGATGGTAGTTGGTAAGATACTGTAGGTGTTTGAACGAGTTATACTCATCTTAACTGTGAGTGTTAGATGGTAGTTGGTAAGATAGGTGTTTGAACGAGTTATACTCATCTTAACTGTGAGTGTTGGATGGTAGTTGGTAAGATACTGTAGGTGTTTGAACGAGTTATACTCATCTTAACTGTGAGTGTTGGATGGTAGTTGGTAAGATAGGTGTTTGAACGAGTTATACTCATCTTAACTGTGAGTGTTGGATGGTAGTTGGTAAGATACTGTAGGTGTTTGAACGAGTTATACTCATCTTAACTGTGAGTGTTGGATGGTAGTTGGTAAGATACTGTAGGTGTTTGAACGAGTTATACTCATCTTAACTGTGAGTGTTAGATGGTAGTTGGTAAGATAGGTGTTTGAACGAGTTATACTCATCTTAACTGTGAGTGTTGGATGGTAGTTGGTAAGATACTGTAGGTGTTTGAACGAGTTATACTCATCTTAACTGTGAGTGTTGGATGGTAGTTGGTAAGATAGGTGTTTGAACGAGTTATACTCATCTTAACTGTGAGTGTTGGATGGTAGTTGGTAAGATACTGTAGGTGTTTGAACGAGTTATACTCATCTTAACTGTGAGTGTTGGATGGTAGTTGGTAAGATAGGTGTTTGAACGAGTTATACTCATCTTAACTGTGAGTGTTGGATGGTAGTTGGTAAGATAGGTGTTTGAACGAGTTATACTCATCTTAACTGTGAGTGTTAAAAGTTAATCACAGAAATTGGACTCAAAATCCCAAAGTATGATATAACTTGTGTGCGTTGTAGTGATAATCATTTAAGAGCTAACTATTAAGCATTTCGTATGAACGTTCGTCATTGCTTGTAATTTCAGTATAATTTAAAGTTCCCTTTGCACAGGAGTTTTTGGTATTATGCATATTTTTTTGTGAACTATAAGTCTTAAATAAACCGGAAATTGAGATAACGTGTTTAATATAAGAAGAACCTCCAGTAAAAATGTTAAGAGAGACAATGCTAACTTAAAATTAAACCTTCTCAAACCTTGTAAGAATTTAAAACTCATAATTTAAAGTTAAAACCACAATTGCACCAAATTATAGTTTTCTCTTTGTTTGTATTAGAATGGTAAAGCCCTTTCATTACGGAATGAGTCACAAATGAACATTAAACCGAGTTAATTTATTACATAAGAAGAGGATTACAAAATGTATTATGAACCGGGCATTAAGCGTTATTAATTTAAATTCCTTTCCATTGCTACGCAAAACATTACTCTTTGAACTCGAACATCTATTGATGTTTTTGTATTACAAAGGAACTATAACCAATCATTAATACTGACATATTTTTACCAAAGACATATTTTTATGTGTTTTAGTGATGCTATTGCAGACAAAGACATTAGTTTCACGTGAGTGATACAAAGTACCAATAAGAATTTTATATTTCTCCGCGAATAAAACATCGATGTAAATATAATATAACTATGATTTTGAAATCTTAATCTTTATTGATGACTACAATTAATTAGTCTAAAATGGATTCCAATGTTTTTGAAGACCGTGAAGTTATTGCTCCTTAATCAGCTATGCTTACAGAATAGTATAATGTAAATGTATGACATGAACTAGAGTCGAAATTATAAACCGGAACTGATAAATAAAAGTCAGTCATCCGAAATACTCATCTTTAAACTGATTTACAAAAATATAGGCAAACAGTTTGTTGTATGATATAAACACTTCCTCCGGATTAGTAGAAAGATAGTCTAGTTAGATTCAATAATAAAGTAGCTTTCTTTAAATGTGTCGTACATTTTAAATGTATTTCCAATACGACTTAGTAGATGATAATTCGTTTACTCCTAATCATGTAAATACCAACCGGAGTGTAGAGTATGGTTACCATTTAATAACTAAAGATTTATATTAAATTATACACGGCAAAAAGGACGAAAGTGTATTTAAAAAGGGTCAGCTACAGTTGAATTAAAAGTCCCTTGAACAAACATGGAATGTAAACTTTTTGTAATGCTATGTATATTTATTTTAAGTATCCATTCGTGGCGAAATGTTATAAGAACTGGCTTTGCTTACAAATACTAACGTTTCACACACTTTATTTTTCACTTTCTTACTTAGATAAGATAAATGTACACCATACTACCTTTGATCAAACATATTTCACATAACCCAATTGAACCTATTAAAAAATATATAGTATAAAGTAAAATTGTAAACCATTGTATTGCAGGTAACTCATCATGTTTAAAGTCCGTCATTAAGTTAGAGGTTCATCATTCGATTTGTTTTTTTAATTCGTGGATGGTTATATTTCAGCTGTTGTACTAACTGAGATGACACAATTAATGAAATATTATTATTTCATGAAACCCGGTGACGTATTTTGTAGTTTTGAATTAAAACTAAACAATAAATAGTTAATTAAACCTCTTAACAATGAAGACATTCAGGGTGTTCGGAAAGTGACTAATACTTTTGAAATGGAGTGAGTTAGAAATTTACAACTTTGTAAATCAAATAATTATTCATACCGCGATTTTCTTTATACACCTCACTGACATTGCACCGCGAGTTCGTGTTCCGCTTCACTGAGATTATAACGCGAGTTTCTTGATCCGCCTCACTGTGATTATACCGCGAGTTTATTGATACACTTTACTACTTATTTGCTTATTTTGCTATAATTGCCACAAAATAAGCATGTATTGTATTAAACAAATTGCAATAAATCACTTATTTTTTATGGCCCGATATTAATAATCTTTATATCATTGTTTAGAAAATAAAATTGCACAACTTTTTTGTACCTTGTAAAATGTTTCGTAAATTTTACAGTTTTTAAGATACTAAGCTTTAAAATCTAAAAATGGCCGCCATTTTTAAATTGTACAAAGTATAAACTGATACTACATACCTAAGTAGGTCTTGTTAATAGTCATCCACGTACCAAGGTTGAAGTTTATATGTTAAATGGTTCGTGAGATATGATTAATTCTGTAAAAAACGCATACAGACAGATATACGGAAAACTTAGCGTTTTAGGACACACCTTCACAGGAAATTTTTTCTTAGTTTTTATGCAAGTAATCATATCCCGAAGTCCTGAAGGGTTTTTTTGTAAACACCCTGTATAATTCCGTAAGCCCAAATTCGACAGTGAAATTGTGAGCGAACGAGAGGTCGTAGAAAGCTGGGAGGGGTCTCATTTTAAAGGGCTGGGCAAATTTTGGGGAAAATTATTAAATTTTCTTGATTATAAACCGAAAATTTGTTACGGAATAAAGTAATTTCCATTTAAATAGCATGGGGATTTAAAAACGTCGGCTATGATTGCATTAAAACATGAGACTTAGATAGTATTTCCCAAACCTAATGAACATCAACATTGACTCAGTAAACTCACGGCCGGTGCGGTCGCATTATAGTTCCCAAGAACAAACATTGCAAACAGCCTTTTAAATTTGCCTCTCGACAATGCTATTCACATGTAATAAACGGTATCAGGAAACTGACACATACTTTCTCCCTTTTAGCCCAACTTTAATGCATAAATTACTTTTTATTTACTAAATATAGAATACAAAACATGGTCGAATGTACAGAAAATCTTGTAAACAAGTTGTTTTAAAAAACATCCACCCAAATCCCTGCTTTGGAGGCACTACACAATCCATTGTTACACTCGTGGTTTTAAGAGGAGAAATGCCCCTTATTCCCCCCCAGGGTTATTATGGGGCAACATATTTTGAATTAACTCTGTTGGTCAATGCTAAATTGACAAGCATATCAAGTTTGAATGAAATTGATCAGTAAATAAGACAGAAATAGTAATTTTTGTATTCTCCATAAGAATAACATTGGACAACGTACTGCGTTTACAGCTAAATGAAAATTTCAATTTTCTCTAAAACCAGCAATCGTAGAATAGTAATTCAAAATACTAAATTATTTAGTTTTTAGAGCTCTTTTTAATGGTGAATAGTAATATTTTTTAATATTTATGTTTTTTTATGAAAAATCCAAAAAACTGAATTTTGGATGTTTTAAGTCCTGTAATTTCTGAACCTGAATTTTCACAGAAATTCGGGTGGTGTCATTTTTTTGGAGAACTAAAGTTCTACAAACGACTAAAGTTTAATCAAAATCGTTAGAGCCGTTTTTGAGAAATTTTGATTTTTCATGTTTTTTGGCGGTTTTGGGGGGATAATTACCCTTAAAAATCAAAAATTCAAAAAAATGAAAAAACACCTGGAGATATCGTGGATTAGTACCTACATACCAAATTTCATCCAAATCGGTCCATAGGTTAGGGCTCTAGCTCTGTACACATCCACACAGACACACACACACACACACACACACACACACACACACACACACACACACACACGGACACACGGACACACACACACACACACACACACACACACACACACACACACACACACACACACACACACACACACACACAGACATCACGTAAAAACCACTTTTTTGGGTTCAGGGAGCACCAAAACGAATATTTCCACTAACAACTCAAATTCGAAAATTTTTACGAAAACAATACTTTCTCCATATACTATGTATAACGGGAGAAAGTAAAAGTATAATGTGAACATATCTTTCAATCCAACATTAAATATAATTAATTACAACCATTTACAACTGTTAGGAGCGAGCGGTTAAAAATAAATATTGCAAGGTTCTAAATAAATAAATTGTAAATAAATTATGGTTTTAGCGGTTTAAACCCTTGAATTGTATAGAGCGTTAATTCAACTGAATACGTTCTTCTAATATGCAACACAGTGAGTGAAACTTATAAATAAACACGAGCTTTACAATTCCGTAACAAGTTCAAAAATATTATAATTAGAATTAAAACGAATGCACATAAAATAACAAATGTAATAACTAAATCCCCGAGTTATCTGCCACATTTCTTGAGGAAACCAAAGTCAACGGTTTTTTATAGAAGGCTGGTTTACCAACAACATTGTTTATTTTATAATTGAAAATTTAAAAAATGGTGATTAATTCTAAAATCGTACTTTGACGGTTATGTTTTTTAGATATTTGTTCGAGAATTAGTTCTAAACAAATTAAATTTAAAGAATTGCTTTCCAGACCACAAATGTGTTCCTGGCTTCACACACCCAAATAGAATTTACAAAACTAATTCTGACAAATATCGTTACATACTACATACTGTTACAACTTTTGGTTTTACTTTTATACACCTGTGTTGTTGGCCAATTAGGTATATGAATTTTAATTTTTATATAGCTTTACAGTTAGCTTGGCAACGTGGTTAGGAAGTCAAATAATATATGAAATCCAACATTTCAAATCACAAATATATGTTTAACAAATTTCAAAATAATAAAATCCTTTGGGCTAGGAACATATATTACAAGAGGTTTTATCAACTCAATTAATTATGTTGTAATCAGAGTATGCTACCTTACTGACTTTCTGAGGGCGTACGGGCACTGGCATCTAATTACTGGAACTCGTTTTTTCACGAGTAGTAATTTACGTTAGTGCCGCCCTTTCTATACTCATAACTGTCGTTTTCGAATTTCTATTAGCTAATTTACAGGTATACCAACCGAAAAAAATGAAATCTCTATGGACTTAACCTAAGGTAGTTTATCATATACATATATATATATTTTTTATAAATACAAATCGGTACACTTTTGGTAAACTTAAATTGAAATAACTGATAAACCATCCTATCACACGGTGGCAGATTGACAAGCAGCTGCTATTTGAGGGAAGCGAGGTAATCAATGTGGTTTTAATTGGTCCAATTTGCAATTTGAGGGTTTAGGTTGACTGTCGAGGGCCTTTCCAATAACTTGGGGCGCTCAATACACACAACTTCATGTTAAGGGGATTTTACAGCACATAAATAATATTCAAACTCATTTATTTATTATTATTTTTATCTGCGTTAAAAAGTGCCTTATATTTGAAATAAATGTATTACTTACTTACTAAAATTAAAATTCATTAATAACTTAATATTACTTGCAGTTACAAAAATACTCTTACAATTTCTCTCGAGGATTCTGCCATCAAAGGACTGCTCCAGGCTTTTCCAGCGTTATACCCCAAGGGTTTTTAAATGAAAATCAAAAAGCGTTCTATTATTTTTTAATCTAAATCAGTAAGACATCGCATTGCAAAAACATGTTTAAAACATTCATGTGGTACCAAAATAAATATAATATATTTTGAACTTTATTCATATGTGCACACTTTATTCGTAGACGAAAATAAAAATGCATCAATGGATATGTAAAGATTCAAGACATTACTAAACATAAAAGGAATAATACCCCCGTCGCAGCAAACCTGCATGCTCAGCGAATTTCCAATGAATATATAACATAACACATTAAAACACTTAACAGGATTCATAAGAAATGTATTCACAAACAAGAAATATATAAAATATTAATTATTCTCTATAAGAATAACATTGGGGATGAGTACGCAGGTTTGCTGCAACAAGGCACACAAAATAATGGGTTTTCATGCAAATATCAATAGAACTCATCTTAGTGAAGTCACATACCAAGTTTCATCCATATACATTCATAAATAAGCGATATATAACATTTTAAGTATTTTCCATAAGAATAACATGGGGTACAGGAAACATTGGCGAAAAATTTTTTTTGTGCAAACAACAATAAACCACAACCAGATCAAGCCATATACCAAATTTCGTCAGTTTATGTTCATAAATAAGCGAGATATACAATTTTTCTTTTTCTCCATAAGAATAACATTAGACAACGTACTGTGTTTAGCACTTTCAATATCTCAGTAACCAATTGACGTAGAGCAATGATCAAAATACAAAATTGTTTGTTTTTTTATGCTGAATTCAATAGTAAAAATTAAAATTTGATTTAAATAAAAATTATATGTGGAAAACCCAAAAAAACCATTTTTGGAGTACAAAACCCCCCAAAACCCCCCTTCGGATAGTGCGATTCGTCTTGTTTTCGAACTCGTTCAAATAAATAGTACTTTACACATTTGTACTAAATTTCATTAAGATCGGACCTTTTTTACGAGAGTTATCGTGCTTACGGACACACACACACACACACACACACATATATATATATATTACGAGAGTTATCGTGCTTACGGACACACACACACACACACACACACACACACACACACACACATACACATATATATATATATATATATATATATATACATTTGAACGAATGGTGTTTTTGGCATCTGGGGACCTCAAAATGAAAAGTTATCATGGTCTCGGGCTTAAGTCTTACCATGAGACCTACGGTAATAGCTTCTTCCCTATAGGGGAAATTCGCTAAAAATGCATCAATGGATATGTAAAGATTCAAGACATTACTAAACATGAAAGGAATAAAAGAGCAAAAATAAAATCTTTAACGGAACGACTTAATACAAAGCCTTGTGAACTCATAACGTGGGTTATTCACAACTGCGCCAGGGGAAATCTACAATCAGTTTTCTCGTATCAAATGTGTAATTTCCCGTACGATGGAGCAAATGAGAGGGATATGAATTCCAAGCAGCACCTTAAGACCCTCGTGCGTTTCCTTAATCTAAAGTAAATGCTTGGGGCTCCGTTGTTAAATTTAAGTTTGAAAGTGAATATACCAAAAATTATGTTTCTAGTAAAAAATACGTATTAAATATTTTACTACACTAAATATAAAGATGCACACACACAGACGTGTTTACGTTTGTATAACTTAAATACAAAGTATATAAAGTTTTATTCTTTCATATCTGTGGAGCTTTTTCAAGACCTCAGGAATAACGGAGATGTTATCATTATTCCAGACAATGTTCTCCTTCAAGAAAAAATAAACTGATTAGGGTATTCCGTTGTAACGTTATTATGTTATAATGGTAGTAACTGTATCAAAGGACGATGAAGAAGAATAACTAATGTCAACAGAACTTTGACGACTGAGAGTCAAGGATATCCAACTTGATAACAAAGTCAGCGAGCCCGTTGAATGAGGGATTTACTAGTGTACTTATGAAGTCTTTTGTACAAACACGATTAGTGAAAACCCTATGAAATACCTTTATAAGCATAATAAGAGCTTTCCTAAAGAGTTAACAACCGTTACTTTTTAATTTACAATAATAATGTGTCCATTACTTGTTAAACTGAATGCGTCTCAGGCTTAGTTAGAATCTTTAATCGGAAGAACTTTTGTTGGTCTTGAAAAGCTAGATGGAAAATGGGACCGTTTACTGTTATGCACTCGACATGGAGCAATTCTGGCCTTCTTTGTTTAGAGCGTTCTCAAGCCTCTGGCAAGAGTTTAGAAACTGCTTTGGTACAATGTGGCACAATGTCATTCCCTACAATGGGCTCGCGTCACATTAGAACAGCCTTCATGTGCTGAGTGTTAGAGAAAAACACTCTGGGTGGGTAATATGATAATACAAATTTAATAATAAAAAATGCGTGTTTTTTATTCAAACTTAGTATTGTGTTCATATTTATTGTGTTAGTTTTAAATTCAAAACTTGCACAGTATCAAAATAATATGAAGTTTGTTACATTGGTTTATTGGTATATTACGTTTTAGAAATAAAATCAAGCGTAATTAATTTTTTTTCATTCATACCGACCCTAAAAAATTCTAATGTTTAGTACTATTACACTAACAAAACACAGGAAATGAATGTGATAGTTAAAGTTGGGACCATCATACCTTGTATATATAGATTGTTCCCTTTTTTCTATAGTTCAACACCCCAATTTCCTGAATTTATTTTTTTCTGCATTATAATAATAATATTTATTTTCCGAAAAAAATTATAAATTGTGTAGGCTTTTCCAAAAAAAGTCTTAGGTCTAAACATACTGTTGATGATATTTTTGTTTCATTTGATCTCTTTTCTATAACAAATTCATCCAATGAAAATAAAGGATTATTAATTAGAATTTCTTTTACTTTTTTATTTATTTTATTCTGATTACTTCAATTTTGTGTTTTTGTTTAATTTTATTGATGACTTTTCCCATCTTATTTGCATATGCGGTTGTTCTGTGAATTTTATGTTGAACGATTAATTGTTTTACACTAACCATCTTTTTTAATTATTTATGTTGTTCTGACTATATGTTTTTATCTACGAGTGACCTCGTATTTTTTGCCCTCTGTTATTATTTTGTTATTTCAACATAGTTTTTTATATCATATCCATGAAGGCAATTTTATTCAGGAATGGTTGCTTTTTAAAATGATAAACATTTGTAATTGTCATTATGTGTATAAAAAGTGATGTTTTGAATGAACTACTGATCTACAACCAATATGTATTCATGAAGACAACTCTCCAAATGACCAGCATCCCAGGATACCGTTGGTGTTCCCCCAAAAGAATTGAATGGACAATTACATTTGGCCAGTGATTAGGATATTGACTTTCATGCTATTTGGTGAGTTCATTCCAAACCATGATATCCAGAAATCTCTACCAGTAATATTGTAACTTTTAATTTTGTGATTAGACCATTATAAATCAACGTTCAGTTGTGTTATAATGATTTACTCGTAAAATATAGTTAATAATTTGTTGATAACGCAACCAGTCTGCAATTATGCACTTCATCTAATATTGATTATTTATATGTACTTTTAATTCTCATTTCTCATATACCAAAGACATCATACCTTTTGTCTTGCAATAAATGATCATAATGTTCTGTAATTCTTGTTTTATGTTATTTTCCATTGTGGTTTTATAAATGTCAACTTTTTAACTGACCTTCGATTACACAGTTTTCCTATGTTCATTACATAAATCCTCAATATTTATTGAATTATTCACAAACAAAATATTCGTCATTCGATCAATTTATGCATTAACATTGATTGAACATCATGCTAAACTCATGGCAATATCAACTTCATCATGTTGAATAATATATTATATCATGAACATCAGGTAACAAGATTGCGAAATGTGCATTAGCCCTGTTTTTCTCTGAACATCTGATTTATGGTTGAAATTTAACATAAAATATTGACGACATAGTCTGTTGTAATAATAAATCAAATGGTATTAAATCCGGTGTTTTTATTCTTTATTTCACTGTAGTTACATTTTTGTTGTATGCAAGACACTTCTACTCAATAAGACATACTAAAAGCGCCTTTCTACATGAATAATTATCTAGTTATCTAGTTATTAAGCAAAAATTAAAACTTGTTTACTCCTATAAACTTTCTAACGGTTTTCTTAAAATTAGTTTGCAAAGAAGTGCGGCTGAATAAGATAGTAAAGTTTCGTTCGTAGACGATATTACAAAAGTTCCTAAATCTGGATCGAGGAAGGTAATATTTTTACTTTGCAGCCAGGAACCTCATTAAATAAATAAACTTCAGATTTTATTAAAACCTCACGAAATGATTGGCAATATATTTTCTAATAAATAAGATAATATGCTTATAAGAATTCTTGTTTATAAAAATATATCCTTATGTAGTCCCGTACACTTTATTCTATGTCAATACAACATAATGTTTTATTATTTGGTTGAATTTATCTAAACCAAAACTAAGTGTGAAAGATAAAATACCCCCGTAGCAGCAAACCTGCGTACTCAGCGAATTTCCAATGCATATATATGTATCTTAATACCACATAAAGCCACATACCAAGTTTCATCAATATACATTCATAAATAAACGATTTATGACATTTTAATTATTCTCCATAAGAATAACATGGCGGCTGAGTATGCAGGTTTGCTGAAGGAAGGAACACAAAAAATGGGGTTTTATACAAATATCAATATAACTCATGTAGGTAAAGCCACATACCAAATTTCATTAATTTATTTTCATAATGAAGGGAGATAACACGTTACTTATTCTCCATAAGAATAACATGGGGCTGAGTAAGCAGGTTTGCTGCAACGGGAGCCTTTGGTAAAACATTGTTTTTTTGAGCAAATATCAATGGTCCACAACCAGATAAAGCCGTATACCAAGTTTTGTCAGTATACGTTCATAAATAAGCGACATATAAAATTTTTATTTTCCTCCATAAGAATAACAGATAACGTACTGTGTTTAGCACTTTCAATATCTCGGTAACCAATTGACGTAGAGAAATGATCAAAATACCAAATAGTGTGTTTTTTTAAGTTGAATCCAATGGGAAAAACTAAAATTTGACTTTTTCCAAAATTATATATAAAAGATTTGAAAAACCCATTTTTGTGGTACAAAACCCCCCCAAAATACCCCTTCGGATAGAGCGATCTGGCTGGTTTTCGAACTTAAAGTCATAAATGTTGGTTTACACGTTTATACTAAATTTCATCAAAATCGAATAATTTTTACGAGAGTTATCGTGCTCACGGACACACACACACACATATATATATATATATATATACAGTTTCGAACGAATGGTGTTTTTGGGGTCTGGGGACCTCAAAACAAAAAATTATCATGGTCCCGGGCCTAGGTCTTACCATGCCGACTACGGTAATAGCTTCTTCCCTATAGGGGAAATTCGCTAAAAAGAAGCCAACTTGATCGAAACCTGTTAAATTTTACTGTGAACTACAGTTATACAGTGAATAACTTGAGTCATATATCATAAACCTAATTTTAAGCAAGTAAGATTTTAATTTGGTTTAAATGGAAGAATCAGATTGAGGGGAAGAAGGTGCGCAATACAAGAGCTCATGTGGGTCGAGAGGCAACAAGAAATGCTGGCGGGCTAAGCGGTTCAGCAGAAACTGACCGTCCTCTTGGGCAGGTAGTTTCTGTCTTTGTCTCTCTAATGTGCTTATACAGTGTTCAGCGTTTGCTAACCACCGGTGAAGTCAATATTATTTTCAAGTCAAGGTGTTACAACATGGCAAAATTGTTGAGTTAGATTTGTGTAAATCAGAAAAACAGCATAAGTGAAAAATATAGGTACAATTACTATCATAATTTTCAATTATTTTATCAAATGATGAACGAACTACAATTATTTATAATTTATCAATTTTTTATACTATTACTACAAAAGTAATATTTATAGCGTTAACTTTACTTAAACGTCGAGAGTATTGTAAGACTAGTATCCAAAGTATATCATCATCATTAACCAAAATAAATAGATAGACAGGAATGAAAAATAACAGAGTTCATTGAGAATTTAAACAATTAGATTAGATTTGGCTTCTACAACATTTCAAACAGGAAAAGAATTTTAAAGATATGTACACATAATGCAAATACATAAATTAAACTAGTTACAATGTTTTGATTCCAGTTCAAGAATAAATATGAAACGAACCCAATTTTCCAAGGAAACCGCCAAAAATACATTTATTTTAAAAATAAAAACAACTTAGTTAACTTTATAATAGGTACTTTGATTTACAGAAAGTAAAACAGTATGTAGAATATCAAGTAGTGAAAATTAAAATTAGTTATAAAGTTTGTAAGCAAAACAGTGAACTATTAAAGCGTCTTAGACTTACCTAAAACAGCTTTGTCTAATGATTTTTAAATCCCAATTTTATACACGATAGCGTAGACGTAAAATATCTTTGATCATCATTTATATAAATAAACGGTATCAGGAAACTGACACATACTTTCTCCCTTTTAGCCCAACTTTAATGAATAAATTACTTTTTATTTACTAAATATAGAATACAAAGCACGGTCGAATGTACAGAAAATCTTGTAAACAAGTTGTTTTAGAAAACATACACCCAAATCCCTTCTTTGGAGGCACTACAGAATCCATTGCTACACTCGTGGTTTTAAGAGGGGAAATGCCCCCTATTCCCCCCCAGGGTTATTAAGGGGCAACATATTTCGAATTAACTCTGTTGGTCAATGCTAAATTGACAAGCATATCAAGTTTGAATGAAATTGATCAGTAAATTAGAGATAAATAGTAATTTTTCTATTCCCCATAAGAATAACATTCGACAACGTACTGCGTTTACCGCTAAATGAAAATTTCAATTTTCTCCGAAACCAGCAATCGTAGAATAGTAATTCAAAATACTAAATTATTTAGTTTTTTGAGCTCTTTTTAATGGTGAATAGTAATATTTTTTATGTTTATGTATTTTTATGAAAAATCCAAAAAACTGAATTTTTGATGTTTTAAGTCCTGTAATTTCCGGACCGGAATTTTTACAGGAATGCGGGTAGTATCATTTTGTTGGAAAACTAAAGTTCTACAAACTACTAAAGTTTAATCAAAATCGTTTGAGCTGATTTTGAGAAATTTTTATTTTTTATGTTTTTTGGCGATTTTTGGGGGATAATTACCCTTAAAAATCAAAAATTCAAAAAATGAAAAGAACGCCTGGAGATATCGTGGATTAGTACCTACATACCAAATTTCATAAGAATCGGCCCATTGGTTAGGGCTCTAGCTCTGTACACATCCACACAGACACACACACACACACACACACACACACACACACACACACACACACACACACACACACACAGACATCACGTAAAAACCACTTTTTTGGGTTCAGGGAGCACCAAAATGAATATTTCCACTAACAAGCCAAATTCGAAAATTTTGACGAAAACAATACTTTCTCCATATACTATGTATAGGGGGAGAAAGTAAAATAATAGCAGAAGGTTGTTTTAAGCATTTATTCACATTTACTTACATTTATTATGTAACACCAGATTAAAATATAGATGATAAATATAAAAGCCAGATCACAATATTATTTATAACACCAGACATAGTACACAGTTACAGATTTATATATACTAATTTAGGAAACTGTTGTTAAAATAACAATGTAAACAATGGGAATTCTTAACTACACAGATAAGCGAGGTTCCAAGAACGAGGCAATGTATTTAAGGAAATGGAGATTGCCTTACAAGATTGGCCTAGAGAAAGGCAGGTACGATCTCGTTCAGTCTACGTTTGAATTTTCGTGAAGCATTTAGTTAATTGTAAGAAAATCTAATTGAAAATTCTAAAGCAAACTTGTTGTAATATGTATTCCAATTATTTTGTAAACGTATTCGATTTAAAATATGAGTTATACTCTATTAGTTTTGCTATAAGATAACAAATAAGTATAGCAAAAGTAAACACAACTACCTTCTCCGTTAATTTTTCTAATCAGCGTTTTAACGAAAGAATATCTTTTAACGAAGGTCACGGATTAAAAAGGTGCTTCCTAAGCTCGAAAAAACAGAACTAAAACTGAATCTTTATAAACTGTAGTTAGAACCGTAAGAAATCGTTTCTTAGTATTTCACTTTATGCAGTAATGTAAAACCGTAGTACTGTATACTTTGTACTGTACTGGAACATGTTGGAACAGGACATACCACATAGTATTTCAGTTTATACAGTAATGTGAAACCGTAGTGCTGTATACTTTGTACTGTACTGGAACATGTTGGAACAGGACATACCACATAGTATTTCAGTTTATACAGTAATGTGAAACCGTAGTGCTGTATACTTTGTACTGTACTGGAACATGTTGGAACAGGACATACCACATAGTATTTCAGTTTATACAGTAATGTAAAACCGTAGTACTGTATACTTTGTACTGTACTGGAACATGTTGGAACAGGACATACCACATAGTATTTCAGTTTATACAGTAATGAAAAACCGTAGTACTGTATACTTTGTACTGTACTGGAACATGTTGGAACAGGAGATACCACATAGTATTTCAGTTTATACAGTAATGTGAAACCGTAGTGCTGTATACTTTGTACTGTACTGGAACATGTTGGAACAGGACATACCACATAGTATTTCAGTTTATACAGTAATGTAAAACCGTAGTACTGTATACTTTGTACTGTACTGGAACATGTTGGAACAGGACATACCACATAGTATTTAAGTTTACACAGTAATGTGAAACCGTAGTACTGTATACTTTGTACTGTACTGGAACATGTTGGAACAGGACATACCACATAGTATTTCAGTTTATACAGTAATGTGAAACCGTAGTGCTGTATACTTTGTACTGTACTGGAACATGTTGGAACAGGACATACCACATAGTATTTCAGTTTATACAGTAATGTAAAACCGTAGTACTGTATACTTTGTACTGTACTGGAACATGTTGGAACAGGACATACCACATAGTATTTCAGTTTACACAGTAATGTGAAACCGTAGTACTGTATACTTTGTACTGTACTGGAACATGTTGGAACAGGACATACCACATAGTATTTCAGTTTATACAGTAATGTGAAACCGTAGTACTGTATACTTTGTACTGTACTGGAACATGTTGGAACAGGACATACCACATAGTATTTCAGTTTATACAGTAATGTAAAACCGTAGTACTGTATACTTTGTACTGTACTGGAACATGTTGGAACAGGACATACCACATAGTATTTAAGTTTATACAGTAATGTAAAACCGTAGTACTGTATACTTTGTGCTGTACTGGAACATGTTGGAACAGGACATACCACATAGTATTTCAGTTTATACAGTAATGTGAAACCGTAGTGCTGTATACTTTGTACTGTACTGGAACATGTTGGAACAGGACATACCACATAGTATTTCAGTTTATACAGTAATGTAAAACCGTAGTACTGTATACTTTGTACTGTACTGGAACATGTTGGAACAGGACATACCACATAGTATTTCAGTTTATACAGTAATGTAAAACCGTTGTACTGTATACTTTGTACTGTACTGGAACATGTTGGAACAGGACATACCACATAGTATTTCAGTTTATACAGTAATGTAAAACCGTAGTACTGTATACTTTGTACTGTACTGGAACATGTTGGAACAGGACATACCACATAGTATTTCAGTTTATACAGTAATGTAAAACCGTAGTACTGTATACTTTGTACTGTACTGGAACATGTTGGAACAGGACATACCACATAGTATTTCAGTTTATACAGTAATGTAAAACCGTAGTAGGCCTACTGTATACTTTGTATTGTACTGGAACATGTTGGAACAGGACATACCACATAGTATTTCAGTTTATACAGTAATGTGAAACCGTAGTACTGTATACTTTGTACTGTACTGGAACATGTTGGAACAGGACATACCACATAGTATTTCAGTTTATACAGTA
Organism: Allygus modestus; assembly: GCA_963675035.1. NCBI lineage: Eukaryota > Metazoa > Arthropoda > Insecta > Hemiptera > Cicadellidae > Allygus > Allygus modestus. The sequence goes on from OY776111.1 coordinate 18,606,836, forward strand.
ATGTAAAACCGTAGTAGGCCTACTGTATACTTTGTACTGTACTGGAACATGTTGGAACAGGACATACCACATAGTATTTCAGTTTATACAGTAATGTAAAACCGTAGTACTGTATACTTTGTACTGTACTGGAACATGTTGGAACAGGACATACCACATAGTATTTCAGTTTATACAGTAATGTAAAACCGTAGTAGGCCTACTGTATACTTTGTACTGTACCGGAACATGTTGGAACAGGACATACCACATAGTATTTCAGTTTATACAGTAATGTGAAACCGTAGTGCTGTATACTTTGTACTGTACTGGAACATGTTGGAACAGGACATACCACATAGTATTTCAGTTTATACAGTAATGTAAAACCGTAGTACTGTATACTTTGTACTGTACTGGAACATGTTGGAACAGGACATACCACATAGTATTTCAGTTTATACAGTAATGTAAAACCGTAGTAGGCCTACTGTATACTTTGTACTGTACTGGAACATGTTGGAACAGGACATACCACATAGTATTTCAGTTTATACAGTAATGTAAAACCGTAGTACTGTATACTTTGTACTGTACTGGAACATGTTGGAACAGGACATACCACATAGTATTTCAGTTTATACAGTAATGTGAAACCGTAGTGCTGTATACTTTGTACTGTACTAGAACATGTTGGAACAGGACATACCACATAGTATTTCAGTTTATACAGTAATGTGAAACCGTAGTGCTGTATACTTTGTACTGTACTGGAACATGTTGGAACAGGACATACTATAAGATAAAAAACGTAAAAACGATTTTAGAAGTATATATTATCAACAGTACTAAAGTGTACAAAACATAGATTTATAATGGTTTATCTTCTGCTCCTTTATTTATATATTAGATAATTTATTAATATTCCACTACTTTTGTCATAAAGGTAATTTATGTAACAGTGCAAACGTATTATTGAATATATTGACTCCTAAATACTCGTACTTATTTGCGATTGTTCATTTAATTTTTACTATTACATGAAAACTATGATCATATTTTATTAATATAATTATATAAAATTAAATACCGAGAAGCGATTCTCTACTGTTCAATCTCCAGTTTATAAAATTTCAGATTAGATTCAGGTTTTTGCCAGCTAGGGGAAGCAGCTTTTAAATCTATGGCTCTTAATTAAGGATGAACATGGTTTGATAGTACGTGTTTTTAATAAAAATGTAGGAGCATATATTATCAATAGTACGTGTCTACTGTGTGTTAAATGTTGACTGAAGTGGAATATTAATAAATTATCTACTACCTTGATGCAAGGAACAGAAGCTGTAACATTATTATCTAAATACTATTATTTAAGGCTTAAAATTTAAGGTTAAAATAAAGGGATGGAAAAGTATTTGTTTGTAGGTAAAGGAGGTTAAAAAGGGAAACATTTGATTAAGTCAAAGTACAAAATAAAATGGCAAGCGAATGACCTGTGACGATTGGATACGTGAGCGGCGTTGTACGTGTCGTTGGTGGCGACTGTGTTTGTTGACTTGCGGATATAAAAATATTCTGATTCTGCCAGTAAAGTTCAAGTAACAACTGAGATCAACCACATCACATTTCGTTGCATTAACCTTCAAATGTTATTGAGGGATTAAGGAAAAGTCTCGCTAATAAAAATTAAGGTGGAATTACAGACGTTATATGTTGACAGAAAGAGTTAATTTAATAACTAACAAATATATAATTGTAATATCGTGTACAACTTAGTGATCTCTATGGTAGAACTTGGTATATTTCGTATACTTGTACATTAGTAAAGGTTAGTTTGAGTAAGCATTTATTGATTCTTATTTTTGTAGGTAAAAAAGAAGATATTGTTATTTTCTGTTCTTATTTTGTTTGAATATTTATGTTCCCCTAATAAGGTATTAAACATTTTTATCTTCAAAATATTAACATTATTTTATATATATATATATATAATTGAATATTTATCATCAAAATCAAATTAACCCCTCTCCCTTACAGCTGTGGCTGAAGCTTGAATTCACCCAGTAACAGACTGATTGTGCCAAGCTGCGTTGACCGCGCGTTAGACATCATTGTGAGGCTGGTGACGAGCCCATTGTAATGCTTGTTTTATGTGACTCCGGCTCGGCCTCGGTTTTAATACAGAGGATGATTTAATAGTTATTTAAGCTTCATGGCAGTAATATGGTATTAATTACTACTGTAACAGTTTTTAAATAATAGCTTTAAAACTCGTGTCTTAAATCTCCCGTTACCAAATAAACGATTATTAAATTAATAATTATTTATTAAAAGAATGATTCTGATAATAACCAAAAGTTGAAACTCACTTTTAATGCTTTTCGTTTTTTATATTTTTCGGATTTGAATAAAATTCCAAGTTGGCTTACAGAACTGCTCATAACAATTTTTATTTTCAACAGACTTCAAGAAAGGAGGGCGTCATAGATTCATCCAGTCGTTATGTTTTATCACGTATAACTCTGTAATTTGTTAACAGATATTGATGATGTTCGAATTGATTTATAGAGCTTAACTTCACGGTAGTTCCATGTTAATTTCAAGCTATTCCATCCCCAGGACTCCGCCCATAAACATCAATAGCTCCAATGTAAATCTTATAAAATAATTGTAATCCGTTGGGTTATGTACATGCGTCACCTGTTGTTGAAGATCACATTTCAGTCATATAATGTAAATACATTGACTAATGGATTACAAACCATTATTTTAAAACAAAATTTAAACACGTCAAAATCATTTATAGAAATTCCAAGGCACAGTTTGAACTTAATACATTCTTTATTCTCTGCCGTAATCACTTCTGAGCCAAGTTTTTCCACTGTGATGGTAATCACTAAACTTGATGTACATCTATTACTTACTATTATATTATGATTAATTTTTACTGACTGATGCGACATTCGTCGACAGACTTTACCCTCTACTGTTATATGAGTAAGGTTTGTTTGCTAGCTTTTTTGAACAATTATCTCAAAACTCCTTAAAAATTCTCAAAACATTGGAAATCACTGATGTATTGTCTTTACATGTGTTTTAGCTAGGTCCTATAACAATTTTAATTTTGTAAAAATATGTTTTTAATTTGGTTTAGGTTTTTAAATTTAAATGATATTTAAATTAAAACCAAAGATTTAAAACAGCGGTTCAAAAAACAACCATTCAACTCTCATAGTAATACTAACACGATAAAGCAACAATATGTGATTTATTTTACAAGGAACTGTAACATAGGGAAAATGATATTTTCTAAATCCTCAAAGAGAAACGAATAATCCAAAGAAGCCTGTCGTCTTTATGTCGCCTTTACAAAATCAAAAATGCTTCTTTATTTTTTCAAAAACTTAAATATATATATATATCTACATGAGAGTTCTAAAAGGAAGAACCTTGGTTTCATTTATCAACGAAAATGGATATATTTAATCTTCTCATCAGTAAATTTGATTTTTTGATTATTTAAATACTTGGATTTGTGTGTTTATGCAAAAAACAATGAGGTTCTAGCGTTTCTTATACACGTAGGAGACAATCAACGTTAACTTGGTACAATTATTACCAAACACAAATAGTAAATTAGTGATCTCTAACGCCTACAAGATTAGCTTTTAGCGAATTTCCCCTATAGGGAAGAAGCTATTACCGTAGGTCTCATGGTAAGACTTAAGCCCGAGACCTTGATAACTTTTCATTTTGAGGTCCCCAGATGCCAAAAACACCATTCGTTCAAATTTGTATATATATATATATATATATATTTATTTATTTATATATATATATATGTGTCCGTAAGCACGATAACTCTCGTAAAAAAGGTCCGATCTTAATGAAATTTGTTACAAATGTGTAAAGTACCATTTATTTGAACGAGTTCGAAAACCAGATGAATCGCACCATCCGAAGGGGGGTTTTTGGGGGGTTTTGTACCCCAAAAATGTGTTTTTTGGAGTTTTCACATGTAATTTTAATTTAAATAAAATTCTAATTTATACCATTGAATTCAGCTTAAAAAAACAAACAATTTGTATTTTGATCATTGCTCTACGTCAATTGGTTACCGAGATATTGAAAGTGCTAAACACAGTACGTTGTCTAATGTTATTCTTATGGAGAAAAAGAAAAATTGTATATCTTGCTTATTTATGAATATAAACTGGCGAAATTTGGTATATGGCTTGATCTGGTTGTGGTTTATTGTTGTTTGCACAAAAAAACAATTTTTCGCCAATTTCCTGTAGCAGCAAACCTAGGTACTTGGTCCCCATGTTATTCTTATGGAAAATACTTAAAATGTTATATATCGCTTATTTATGAATGTATATGGATGAAACTTGGTATGTGTCTTCACTAAGATGAGTTCTATTGATATTTCCATAAAAACCCATTATTTCGTGTGCCTTGTTGCAGCAAACCTGCGTACTCATCCCCAATGTTATTCTTATGGAGAATAATTAATATTTTAAATATCGATTGTTTGTGAATACATTTCTTATGAATCCTGTTAAGTGTTTTAATGTGTTATGTTATATATTCATTGGAAATTCGCTGAGTATGCAGGTTTGCTGCGACGGGGGTATTTTCTTCATAGTAGGATTTCCTTCCCGTGATAGTCTATATATAAACGGATTCCTAATATTAGTTTTACGTTCTGGGAATTTTTTGTACGGTTTTCATTTCTTTTCATTTTGCATATGATTGGTTGAAAACCAATATTGGAGGAAAGAACATAAAATTCGAATAAACAATATCTTATAATAGGGTCGTTTACTCTTATTAGTTCGTCATGGAGCATTTATGGCCCTTTTATGTTTGAAGCACCCTTTACACATAGGCAGCGGTGTTTAGAAATTTCTGTGATACAATGTCTCACATTGCCCTTAAGAACAAAAGCCTTCCAGTAGTTTTAAATTCTGGTAATTTAATGAACGAAACATTTAATTTACTAAATACTGAATAAAACCGCCTATTACTTATTTCTACTTGCTTGTTGTACACATTGCCCAACTCAGTGTCTAACAGTGTTTGAAAAGTAGTTGAAACAACTCTGACATAAATTTATGTTTCAAATATAATAAATTCTATCCCGTTCAATCTCATTACGTAAAATAAAAAAAAGTTTCCTTTATTTTGTATGGCTACTCAACAAAATCTTAAATATAATTTTATTTGCCTATACTCAACATACTCAACATACAATTGACTTTTGTGCCACTCGAATTTTTGTAAGTGTTTAATGTGTCAGAGGATAAATAATCTGACATGTTTGAGAAGAACTAGAACTTTGACGATCGCCTGATGGAGATCCCAATAGTGGATTGAAACCGTCGCGCGTCGGCTTTCTAGGATAATAGGAAAATTGTCCGATACTGTAGTTTAAATTAGTTCATATACCTTGTCTTCTTGTTATAATACCGAAATTAACTCTTTTCGCCTCTCAAAATAAGCCACTATATCCCAAAATGTTGTAAAAAAGTATTTATGACACTAGATATTGCATATACAATTATGGTACACTATTTATTCCTATTAAAAGTGCCGATTAAGGTATTCTTATGTATGTAACATTGAATAGTCAGTTAGGTTTTAAGACTTTACGCTGACTTTCTACAACGTCACGATGGTTCACAGTTACGAAGATCGGCGAGTCCCCACGAGAGAGTTTGACGAGTGATTGTCACTGTTTAAAGCTTGTTCCAAGTGACTGCGCCACACAGTTTACTGCATGAACGAGCCCTTTGTACTGCGAAGAGTCTGCCACATTACTTTGGCTGGGTTTCCCGAAGTGGAACTAAAGAAACCAAAGCATGTGAGCTAAATGCACAGTCAGTAGATAATACGTACCCTCTTCTTAATTACGAATTTGTTAAACTAAACACGGTAAATGGACTCAAAAAGTCGTTGAATGTTTTTAATTTTCGTAAAGAGATTACTATTTAACCATCTAGCATGAACTTAAATAGTCGCTCATAATTTGATTATATAAGCTTGGGATTCCCCAGAAGTTTCTGAAACCTAAAACTTGTATAAGGCTTTATTATGATTTCACCTTTTACGTGACACTCTGCTTCATATTCAGAGAAGAGAAGCAACTACATAACGAGTTCGCACGCAGCACGCTGACGTGAGGGAAGTGAATTTCCACATAAAAAACTACAAAAACTCAAAATCAGTTTAAAACATACATTTATTCCAACTTTTATTCAAATCTGAAAACATTGATTTTTTGGCTGTTCTGATGCTCCTGGTTCTATTTACCTGCAATGCTGGGAATACAATTTTGGGCATTATAAGGTTAGGAGAAGGTCCAGTCAGGCTTTAAAGTAGGCGTGAAGTGGTAGGGGATGATAAAAGTACACCAAAAAATGAATAACAGGCTCTTCTAATGTAAAATCCCCATAAGACAACGTACTGTGTTTGATCGATACACATTTTCTTTAATAACTCGGTAAATATTTATGCTAGAATGACGAGAGAGGGCTTAAAACTTTCGCCTCTCTAATTCCCATCTTTTTACATGCATGTATTTTACATACGGGGCTTTTCTGACCCTTTTTGGGCCCAAAAACTCAAAATTTGAAAGATTAATCCCAAAAAAAGGTGTTTAGAGTTTTGCGATTGTTTTGCCCAAAGAACTTGTCCAACTGATTACAGAAAGGAACGTCCCTACCAAATTTGAAGTAAATCGGACAAAAAATGCGACCGCTAGAGTGCAAACACACACACACACATATATATATATATATAAATATATATATATATATATATATATATAATTTTGAACGACCCCCCAAAACGTGTTCAGGGGGTCACGTTAGGAACTTCTATGGTGGTCCCGGGCTTAAGTTTCACCATGCGGGTCATGCTAATAGTTCACTTTCCAAAGGAAATTCACTAATGATGGACAGCTACAAGCTCTGGCTATTGCAGGTCAGCAGCGTGCTACTATAGATCCTGCTGAGAAATAATGTCTCTTGTTATTTATCGTCGTTGCAATTTTGATATAAATGGGTAATTTTTTAGACAAATGTAATTATATAAATAATAACTAGACTTCAAATAAATTCATAAAGTATTTTTTTTAATGGAGAACGGCGATAAGGACTAAAGTAGAATTGTAGAGCGGTAGAGGTCAGCATTTGGGCAAACAGGACAGGGTTGAATTAAAAGTCTCTAGAATAAAGAGGGAAACGACCATTTTTGCTACTTCGTGTTTACTTGTTTTAGGTAATTTTTCGTGGTCAAATATGTAAACTTCCTTGTTACATAACCTATACTCGTACGTTCTGCTTTACATTTGTTTTTAGCGAATTTCCCCTATAGGAAGAAGCTATTACCGTAGGTCTCATGGTAAGACTTAAGCCCGAGACCATGATAACTTTTCATTTTGAGGTCCCCAGATGCCAAAAACACCATTCGTTCAAATTTGTATATATGTATATATATATATATATATATATATATGTATATATATATATTTATATATATATATATATGTCCGTAAGCACGATAACTCTCGTAAAAAGGTCCGATCTTAATGAAATTTGGTACAAATGTGTGAAGTACCATTTATTTGAACGAGTTCGAAAACCAGATGAATCGCACCATCCGAAGGGGGGTTTTTGGGGGGTTTTGTACCCCAAAAATGTGTTTTTTGGGGTTTTCACATGCAATTTTAATTTAAATCAAATTTTAATTTATACCATTGAATTCAGCTTAACAAAAGAAACAATTTGGTATTTTGATCATTGCTCTACGTCAATTGGTTACCGAGATATTGAAAGTGCTAATCACAGTACGTTGTCTAATGTTATTCTTATGGAGAAAAAGAAAAATTGCATATCTCGCTTATTTATGAACATAAACTGACGAAATTTGGTATATGGCTTGATCTGGTTGTGGTTTATTGTTGTTTGCACAAAAAAACAATTTTTCGCCAATGTTTCCTGTAGCAGCAAACCTAGGTACTTGGTCCCCATGTTATTCTTATGGAAAATACTTAAAATGTTATATATCGCTTATTTATGAATGTATATGGATGAAACTTGGTATTTGACTTCACTAAGATGAGTTCTATTGATATTTGCATAAAAACCCATTATTTTGTGTGCCTTGTTGCAGCAAACCTGCGTACTCATCCCCAATGTTATTCTTATAGAGAATAATTAATATTTTAAATATTGCTTGTTTGTGAATACATTTCTTATGAATCCTGTTAAGTGTTTTAATGTGTTATGTTACATATTCATTGGAAATTCGCTGAGTATGCAGGTTTGCTGCGACGGGGGTATTTATACTAAAATACACTTTCGTATGTACGAAATAATACGAATATTTCATATTATATTCAATACATATGCTATATTATATGTTATATTATACATAATGCTATATTAATATTCAATTCAAAACACGGCATAGATTTTTAAAATTAAAATTATGATGTTTCTTATAAACGTAACGTTTTTTTCTAATTTTCTGTACAAAATGTGTTTAATACATGTAAGTTCGGTGTTTGGTACATATAAGTAAGTTTCAAGCTCTTATATTAAAGGTGCGTATATTTCATCGGGAATTACATCTCAGATACTGTAAACAACATAAACGAGTTCGCACGCAGCACGCTGACGTGAGGGAAGTGAATTTCCACATAAAAACTTGTAAAACTCAAAATAAGTGTAAAAACATACATTTGTCCAATTTTTATTGAAATCTGAAAACATTGATTTTTTGGCTGTTCTGATACTCCTGTTTCTTTTACTTGCAAAGCTGGGAATACAATTTTGCACATTATAAGGTGAGGAGAAGGTCCAGACAGGCTTGAAAGTAGGCGTGAGGTTGCTGGGGATGATAAAAGGACTCTTAACAAAGGAATAACAGGCTTTTCTAGTGTAAAACCCCCATAAGACAACGTACTGTGTTTACCCGATACACATTTTCTTTAATAACTCGGTAAATATTTATGCTAGAATGACGGGAGAGGGCTTAAAACTTTCGCCTTTCTAATTACCATCTTTTAACATCCATTAATTTTACATCTGGGGCTTTTCTGACCCTTTTTGGGCCCAAAAACTCAAAATTTTAAAGATTAATCCCCAAAAAATGGGTTTAGAGTTTTCCGATTGTTTTGCCCAACGAACTTGTCCAACAAGTTATAGAAAGGAACGTCCCTACCAAATTTGAAGTAAATCGGACAAAAAATGCGACCGCTAGAGTGCATACACATATATATATATATATATATATATATGTATGTATATATACATATATATATATATATATATATAAAATTTTGAACGACCCCCCAAAACGTGTTCAGGGGGTCACGTTAGGAACTTCTATGGTGGTCCCGGGCTTAAGTTTCACCGTGCAGGTCATGCTAATAGTTCACTTTCCAAAGGAAATTCACTAACAACATAAATAACAGTAAATTACTATTTAGTAAACGGGTTTCGTAAGTTAAAATACTAACGCAAATGAATTAATCAACCCTCTATCAGCAATACACAACTTTACATAGATGTATCCAGGATATTTCAGGGCTCTGTACTAATAATTCAGGAAGTTCAGAAAGTTGATCCTGAGAACGGAAAATCTGAAAATTACATATAAACATTTAATCCAATATGAAACGGTATTAACTTAAAAAATTTAAATTAAATTCCAAAGTAGCCTCAAATAATAATACATACACCAAGTTTCACGACAGTACCTCGACTCCTAAGATATAACGGATTTATTAAGAACATTCATACGGACACGCAAACGTAAAAAGTGCGAAATATGTTTGCATTACAATTTTAATTTGTTTTGATCCCAGGAACAACTTCTTGAAGATTTAATAGTGAGTTATGAAACACCCTGTATAGTTAAAACTGTCCAAGTAAAAATCAATCGATGGAATAAATCATCTGCAAGTGAGAAGTTTGTGCGTTAGGACGGGGGGCTTACAGGAAATGGAGTATACTAAATTGTACCTGGGTCCTTATAAAAGACAACACTTCGTAATAAATCTGATACGGTCAGTGCGTATTTCTAATAGAGCAATGTATAATAGATTTATACTATGTAGATTTATGGATGTAGATTCAATACAACGCATACGGTATACGTTCACAATGTATTAAGTGCATTTAGTGTGTTAATTTGCATTTTTGTTAAAATAGTTGTAATAAGACCTTAAACAATTTTAGTACGAACCAAACAGTTAAATCGAATTAGTTCAATTATAATTGCCTTAGCACAATTTTTCTCTATATAGACTGCTGCTATAAATATATACCCCCGTCGCAGCAAACCTGCATACTCAGCGAATTTCCAATGAATATATAACATAACACATAACAGGATTCATAAGAAATGTATTCACAAACAAGCGATATTTAAAATATTAATTATTCTCCATAAGAATAACATTGGGGATGAGTACGCAGGTTTGCTGCAACAAGGCACGCAAAATAATGGGTTTTTATGCAAATATCAATAGAACTCATCTTAGTGAAGTCACATACCAAGTTTCATCCATATACATTCATAAATAAGCGATATATAACATTTTAAGTATTTTCCATAAGAATAACATGGGGACCAAGTACCTAGGTTTGCTGCTACAGGAACCATAGGCGAAAAATTGTTTTTTTGTGCAAACAACAATAAACCATAACCAGATCAAGCCATATACCAAATTTTGCCAGTTTATGTTCATAAATAAGCTAGATATACAATTTTTCTTTTTCTCCATAAGATTAACATTAGACAACGTACTGTGTTTAGCACTTTCAATATCTCGGTAACCAATTGACGTAGAGCAATGATCAAAATACCAAATTGTTTGTTTATTTAAGCTAAATTCAATGGTATAAATTAAAATTTGATTTAAATTAAAATTACATGTGAAAACCCCAAAAAACACATTTTTGGGGTACAAAACCCCCCAAAAACCCCCCTTCGGATGGTGCGATTCATCTGGTTTTCGAACTTGTTCAAATAAATGGTACTTTACACATTTGTACCAAATTTCATTAAGATCGGACCTTTTTTACGAGAGTTATCGTGCTTACGGACACATATATATATATAAATATATATATAAATATATATATATATATATACATATATAAAAATTTGAACGAATGGTGTTTTTGGCATCTGGGGACCTCAAAATGAAAAGTTATCATGGTCTCGGGCTTAAGTCTTACCATGAGACCTACGGTAATAGCTTCTTCCCTATAGGGGAAATTCGCTAAAAACATGAAAATTAAGCCAAATGAAACTAATTAAGATATTTTAACGAATAAAGTCGTGAGCGTTGTCAAGATAATTGATGACTTGATAGGGGTTGTCAGAACCCTGTCTTAGTTTCCAAATAATATAGCGTCGGATTGGTCTATGTTAATGGCTGAAGAGTTAAAACGAATACCTAAATATAATGTTTGAGAAATAATCAGTAGAATCATCCAAAATTACACCTTTAAAGCAAGACACGTTATATATAATTGACAGCAAGTGTAACAAACGGTAGTGTACAACAATTAAGGAATATTTAAATGATTATAAGTGATCAGACTTAATTTTAACAACTGTGATTAAGAAGTATTAGTTTACTTAAACTGTTGTCGTTTGTATACATTTTAAAATGTGAAACACGAAAATGCAGTTAAATGTTTGACTTCCTACTTACTCTTTAAAAGTTTCCCTTTACACTCAAAATGAACAACAATATTACATTTTTAGCGAATTTCCCCTATAGGGAAGAAGCTATTACCGTAGGTCTCAAGGTAAGACTTAAGCCCGAGACCATGGTAACTTTTCATTTTGAGGTCCCCAGATGCCAAAAACACCATTCGTTCAAATTTTTATATATGTATTTGTATATATATATATATATATGTCCGTAAGCACGATAACTCTCGTAAAAAAGATCCGATCTTAATGAAATTTGGTACAAACGTGTAAAGTACCATTTATTTGAACGAGTTCGAAAACCAGATGAATCGCACCATCCGAAGGGGGGTTTTGGGGGGGTTTTGTACCCCAAAAATGGGTTTTACGGGGTTTCCACATGTAATTTTTATTAAAATCAAATTGTAATTTTCACCATTGAATACAGCATAAAAAAACAACAATTTGGTATCTTCATCATTGCTCTACGTCAATTGGTTACTGAGATATTGAAAGTGCTAAACACAGTACGTTGTCTAATGTTATTCTTATGGAGAAAAAGAAAAATTGTATATCTTGCTTATTTATGAACATAAACTGACGAAATTTGGTATATAGCTTCATCTGGTTGTGGTTTATTGTTGTTTGCACAAAAAAACAATTTTTCACCTATGGTTCCCTAAGCAGCAAACCTAGGTACTCGGTCCCCATGTTACTCTTATGGAAAATAATTAAAGTGTTATATATCGCTTATTTATGAATTTATATGGATGAAACTTGGTATGTGACTTCACTTAGCTGAGTTCCTTTGATATTTTGCATAAAACCCCATTATTTTGTGTTCCTTGTTGCAGCAAACCTGTGTACTCATCCCCAATGTTATTCTTATGGAGAATAATTAATATTTTAAATATCGCTTGTTTGTGAATATATTTCTTATGAATCCTGTTAAGTGGCTTAATGTGTTATGTTATAATTCATTGGAAATTCGCTGAGTATGCAGCTTTGCTGCGACGGGGGTATTGTTCTATAAGTTGTCTTATAGACATGTCCTTGTCATGTCTATAAGATGGTAGACACTCTAGTTTTATGATTTTTATATTAGTGGTCATTACACAAGGTTTACATAGTAATAACTGACAATATATCTAACACGTTCGCCAACACAGCTCGAGACCTACCAAGTCCCTGCCATCACACAGGTAACCGTTTCACTAAGATTTCACCGTGTGTATTTAAAAACAAATTCATTCAAAAAAGACATTCATTAAAATGGATTATCGTTCTTCAGTTTTGATAATGGCTCCTTTTGAGCCTAAACTATAGTCAAACTATTGTACTATAAGGAATAGCGGACGTCAAGGTATATAAACCTGTTTATACAGTAATCTCTGACTTTTTCCTTGTAATATCCAGTTCTTATCTCTGAGTGAAAGTTTTGAACAGAGATTGTACTACTGTATGGAGGTACAAGGAGAGCAATTTGAACATCTGATAAAATAAAAGGTACATTAATTTACTATTTCTTATTGTTATCCTGGTTGATTAGATTTGAATCATTTAAGGGCACCATTTTGTTATTAGTAGTCCGATTTTTATTTTCTTTATGTCAATTGTTTTTTTCATCAAGATCTATAAAATGATATGAAAGTCGACCATACTTCCCATTTGAAAATTTTGAGCTACCCCCCACCCACACTACCCCTAAGGGTAAAAATCTTAAAACCAACCATAATTATTGTAGCCCCTCATATCCAAGAAGGTTGCCGCAAACCGATTTCAAATATCTCAAATAGTTCAAAAGTTAAGGGGGGGGTGCAAGTTACTTTTCAATCACCCATATGTATAACCGATATCGGAATGCTTAAACATTAAAAATTTCATTCAACATTTATGCTTTACAACTCAGCTAATTTTTTACTAATGTAGACAATAACTCGTTCAATTTTGATCCAATATTTTATAACTGCAATACGTCACCATCGACACTATTTCTGAGCAGGTATTCTACACTAGCATGCTGCTGACTTGTAATAGCCAGAGCTTGTAGCTGTCTATCACTATGTAGTTGCTTCTCTTCGGTTTAGATTTGTTACATCAAAGTTTTTATTTCAGGAAAATAATAATAATAACTTTATTCCATTGAAACCTTTCCTTGAAATATTGAAAACATATCTTTCTAAGAATATATGTAAAACTTACTAAAAGTGTAAATAACGCATTTTCGAGCATCATTAGATTTAGTGTGTCATTAATCTGATTCCGATTTTAAATATTTCACAGGCTCACTATTACAGCCACATACGACTGCAGCGGAACAACACGACTGTGGAGCGGCAGCAGCTCAGTGACCCGCGGTGCGGTCGCGGTGCGGTCGCGGTGCGGTTACGGGGAACAAACACTGTAAACAGCCTTTACCTTAAGACTTTCCTGTTAACAAATAACATTTTACGCTATAAAGTGAACATTTTGTTTTATCTCATCACAAGACGTTGCCTTAAAAGTAAATTATGTATTTATTTAAGAAGTATGATTGGGAGTTGAGTTTAAATACTGAATTCATGTTAGCTTCTGGATTGGTTCAATTTATTTAATCAGTTTTTATTTTGATCCTAAAACCGATTTTGGATGCGAAAATTCATCAGTCAGGTACATCCAAGCTTAATTTATGGATTCGTCCAGGGGATGATGTTATTGATTATTTGTTAGTAAACATATAAAACTGTAAGTACCACTTAACACAGCTTTAAAACATATATTTACAACACGAATCATGGTTTAAACTTGAGCCTTTCTTGGGTTAAACCTCATGCTAACTAAGCGTGGTTCGGAACCGAAATCGGTTTTAGGATCGAAATACAAAACTAGGATTATCAAGGTAATGCAGTAGTCAAATAGACAAACCAAGGAATTATTCCAAAAGGTCAACTAGGATTGCTAAGGTAAGACAGTAGTCAAATAGTCAACCCAAGGAATTATTCCAAAAGGCCAACTAGGATTGCCAAGGTAAGACAGTAGTCAAATAGACAACCCAAGGAATTATTCCAAAAGGTCAACTAGGATTGCTAAGGTAAGACAGTAGTCAAATAGTCAACCCAAGGAATTATTCCAAAAGGCCAACTAGGATTGCCAAGGTAAGACAGTAGTCAAATAGACAACCCAAGGAATTATTCCAAAAGGCCAACTAGGATTGCCAAGGTAAGACAGTAGTCAAATAGACAACCCAAGGAATTATTCCAAAAGGCCAACTAGGATTGCCAAGGTAAGACAGTAGTCAAATATTCAACCCAAGGAATTATTCCAAAAGGTCAACTAGGATTGCTAAGGTAAGACAGTAGTCAAATAGTCAACCCAAGGAATTATTCCAAAAGGCCAACTTTAAGGAATTTAAACCGACTTATGAATGATAATCATACACATATTAGTTTTACCAGCATCATTTGCGCAATAACTGTCTATTCTTACTAGATCTACGACATGTGTTTGGGCTTAGGATAACTCCCTCAACTAAAAGCTACACCAATATTTATCCATTTGAATCTCTTCCATGGCACGTGAAACAGTTTTTAACAAAATAAAATTGTTGCCAAACGACTTGAATTTTATTTATTAATATTTAAATTTAACTTGTATAAACTTATAACTTCATTAGTAGTAATTTTTAAAAACTCCTGTGTTTTTTACAATGTTCATCAATTTTTTTAGACGATACTCTTCAGAGTATAGTAAACTGAGGAATAATTTAATAATGATTGCAAAAGCTTTCAAAGGGCGATGAAGATGAATGGCTAATGTCAACACAGCTTTGACATCTTGGAGCTGATGATATCCATCTTGGTGGCAAAGTTATCGGGGCCGTGGTAATAGGGCTTCACTAGACCATTCATCTTAGTGTTTTGTGTAGCTAAGTTATTTTTTTATGTGAAAATATAGTTCAAGCCCAAATTTATTTACTACTAGTTATTAATACACATTGTTTTTAATCGTCAGCAATGATATGGTATTTATTGTTTTTAAGCTAGGTCATACATTATGTAGAAGCACAGAATTGCAGAATCAAACTGTTCATGAGGAAAATAAGTATTTTAATTAATATCACTGTGTAGGATACAACTTCTTCAGTGAGCGATCAATGAATATATCCCTTAATTTGTTTTTAAAATATTTATTTCTAAAACGAAATGTTCAAACCTTTTGCTGACAATCCTAAAACTCGTGATATAAATAAGGGGTCGAACGAGAGGTAAATCAACCCATCTACTTCAAGAGTTTTAACTTATTTTAATGACATTTTATTGTATGTATTATTGATAGGACAAATTTTAAGTACATATAACGTGGAATATATTTTAACTTATGTAATTTATAGGATATTTATAGAATAAATAATTTCTTGACTTTTTCTCATATGTACTATTCTAAGGAAAATTATTCCCTAAATAACACGTAAAATAACAGCCCAATGTTTTACAGCATCGTGTACAAATTATCACCGGTATTTAGACCTGGAAACCTCTATTTGACGCGGAAACAGCAACCACTTAGACTACCACTTAGCAACCATGTGGAATGTTAAAATAAGTGGATATAGTTTATATAGCTTGATAAATGATGAAAATGCTGATGAAACATAGTAATAATGTTCACGTTCTGCACGACGTAAAAAGCGATTTGTGAAAACAATATTTTACTAGTTCATCCGATGCCACCTGTTATTAGTGATGTGTTTATGAAGCGCATAATATGGTCTAGTATGGTGAGTATTTAAACCACTAATTGTTTTATAAAACTTACATACTTGTTTTTTGTGATGACTCAAATTCATTTTTAAATGTCCAGGCACTACATATGCAAGTAAAAGGTCTCTCCTTGCTTTCTCTTCTCTCTGAAAATCCTCTCCTAGTCCCTTTACTTTACACAGCAAAAGGAATTACGCTTCATAATCTTCCCAGCTAAAATCTAAACATCAAATCCTTGGCATGTAAACTTTTCTATTTTTATTTCAAACAAATAAAAATTATCCTCATCGTTGTTCCGTTTCTTCAAACCTTTTTTCCTCATCGTCGCCGGTTTCAGATTTTAGAAAACTCTTTAAAAATAACCATTGGAAAACTATTTTAATTTCAATCTCAAAACATTAACATAATCATTGATATTATAAAAACAGATAATTATAAATATACAGTTTTAAATAGAACCACTATCTTATAATGACCATATACATTTAATTTCCATATATTATATCTATACATTTAAGAAACGTCCTTTCTTATAATAACAATGTATACAATGGAAATTCTTAACTATACAGATAAGCTGGGTTCCAAGAACGGGGCAATGCATTTAAGGAAATGGAGATTGCCTTATAAGATTGGCCCAGAGAAAGGCAGGTACAATCTCGTTCATTCTAACCTTGAATTTTCATTAAACTTTTACATAATAATTAGACAAACCAAGTGAAAACCCTATTGCAAAGATTAAATTTTACAAACATACTTTTTATAATTATGGTACCAATTCTTTTTTAATTTATTCATGTTCATATTTTACCGGGCAATCGTTTCTTAAAGACTACTGTAAAGCCTAAAACAATGAGGTTTGATCTGTGGCAATGTTTACAGTGCCCGGCAGCAGAGAAGTCCGTTGGAGGCGGAGCCTGCAGTCGACGTGACCTTGAATAAACCAATACGCATCACGCGTGGTTGCCAAGCTGTTTCCCCGCTCTAACAGCGCTTGACGCCGAATCATTGTATTAGTTACATTAAATCAAGGCGCTCGGGTAAAACATGTAAAACTGCAACAGATCTTGTAACACCGTGTTAAAGAACAATAAATTACGAACATTTAAAAAAAAAGTTTAGGGCGATAGCTTTTTTCCTTTTATATTAAAAACTAATTTGATTAGATTCTTTGATTGTAAGGCTAGTAAATGGAGTTCTTGGATGTTATTTTGATTTTGTTTGATGTACTAAATGCCTGAACTCTAAAATATCTTCAAATCTAGTAAAGTTCTAGTAAAGTAAAGTTCAAATAAACACCGATATAAAAGTACTATTTCTCGTTATAATCCAAATTTAAACCATTGAGGCAATTACTTTCCCTATAAATCTCTGAACAATGAATGAAAGTAGGGCGAAGGGGTATTGTACTTATATCCGGCACTCGGTTTCCAAGAAATCTACCGATCGTCACGGGAATAAGTCAGATGACAGTTCATGTTTTGGACGTCGATTTTAATTTAATTTGCATTTGTACAAACTGTGTTACAATAGTCATATAATGTTTTAAGATCAGTTCTACGTTTTAGTTAATATTGAGTGTTATATGGTAGTTGTGTTTTTGTTTTTATTTATTAGTATTTGTTTTATTACCATGGAACAACCGTCTACAAGCGGTAAAAAAAGGGAAACGGTGCATAGTTGTGAGCGCAAAATTGTGTACAATGTTTATTGTTTGTTTGATTTGTGTAAAACAACACTATTACAATAAATCACACAGGAGGATATCGGAACCTTTTAAGGCATTTTTGTACATTGTTCATTCATATATATATTAACAATATTTATATTATTTAATAGTACAGCAATTTGCAAATTATACTAATATTATTGTCATTATTTATATGTATTCTCATTAATCATTTAAAGAGAATAAATTAAATCGCCCTCAGTATTAACAGTTCATGCCAAACCGGAGCTGCTACAGAGCTTCGTTGTGTCTGTAGCCTCGAGCGGCTTTTAGCAGGGTGCCGGGACTGTGCGAGGCTACTGTACACTTGTCAACGCCGCGCTCTCGTCCTATTGGCTGCAGCCCAACGGACTTCTTTGCTGCCGGGCACTGTAATGGTATAACACCTTTAAATTAACTGTTAAGGGAAGAACACAACAGTATTGTAATGCGACACTCGTAAAACATGTTTTACTCCAGGGAGGTTAATTGTGAAGAGAAACATTAAATAAATTAAACAACAAACTAAACTGAATACAAATTACCAGTGACGATGGGATACGCGAGTGGTTTGCCAAGAGTCGTTGACAAAGTGTGCTTTTGTTAACTAGCAGATATAAAATATAAATATTGATTCTGTCCGTTAAATTTGAAGAGACTGCCATCCAACCACATATTGTAACATGAATTCACATATTGTATTCAAATAAACGTTAAATGTCCTGTAAATCAAGATTATTAAAGTTTGGCAGTTTTAGGTTGCTAGAATTTCAATTACAGTAACTAAAAGTGTTACTGTAATTGAAATTCTATTACAAACAAAAAGATTAATTGTAATATTACAATATCGAAGGAGTAATTCATTGATAAAAACCCATAGAGGAATGGTTAAAAAATGTAAACTCGATCTACACATGGCAAATGTACTAAGGTAGCGGGATCACCTTTACAGACCGACGACATTGTATTTGTACAGATATCATACCGGACTCATCCAACTCTAGAATTAATTTAATATAAATATCTTTATAAGACACTGACGAATATTTACTTGGGTTCTCTGACAAAATGTAAAACAATTTATTTTGGGTGGTATTATGAATTAATCTATAATAATCATAAGCAGCAGTTAAAGCTTGAAAACGTTAATATAATGGTGGTGCCAAGCAGCATCGACCGAGCCTCAGCCGTCCATTGTCGGGACTGGTGATGAGCCTATTGTGTCGCTTGTTTCATGTGGCTCCAGCTCTTATTTTTAATTTAAATAAACGGTATCAGGAAACTGACACATACTTTCTCCCTTTTAGCCCAACTTTAACGAATAAATTGCTTTTTATTTACTAAATATAGAATACAAAGCACGGTCGAATGTACAGAAAATCTTGTAAACAAGTTGTTTTAAAAAACATCCACCCAAATCCCTGCTTTGGAGGCACTACAGAATCCATTGATACACTCGTGGTTTTAAGAGGGGAAATGCCCCCTATTCCCCCCCCCAGGGTTATTAAGGGACAACATATTTCGAATTTCCTCTGTTGGTCAATGCTAAATTGACAAGCATATCAAGTTTGAATGAAATTTATCAGTAAATAAGAGAGAAATAATAATTTTTGTATTCCCCATAAGAATAACATTGGACAACGTACTGCGTTTACCGCAAAATGAAAATTTCAATTTTCTCCGAAACCAGCAATCGTAGAATAGTAATTCAAAATACTAAATTATTTAGTTTTTAGAGCTCTTTTTAGTGGTGAATAGTAATATTTTTTTATATTTATGTCTTTTTATGAAAAATCCAAAAAACTGAATTTTTGATGTTTTAAGTCTTGTAATTTCTGAACCCGCATTTTTACAGAAATGCAGGTGGTGTCATTTTGTTGGAGGACTAAAGTTCTACAAACGACTAAAGTTTAATCAAAATCGTTAGAGCCGTTTTTGAGAAATTTTGATTTTTCATGTTTTTTGGCGGTTTTTGGGGGATAATTACCCTTAAAAATCAAAAATTCCAAAAAATGAAAAAAAAGCCTGGAGATATCGTGGATTAGTACCTACATACCAAATTTCATAAAAATCGGCCTATTGGTTAGGGCTCTAGCTCTGTACACATCCACACAGACACACACACACACACACGGACACACACACACACACACACACAGACAGACATCACGTAAAAACCACTTTTTTGGGTTCAGGGAGCACCAAAACGAATATTTCCACTAACAACTCAAATTCGAAAATTTTTACGAAAACAATACTTTCTCCATATACTATGTATAGGGGGAGAAAGTAAAAACAAGATTTTTAGTAACAGAGTTAATGCAGCTGGGTTAAAGTAACTACGTATATAAAAGCCAAACACGACTGACTCGTCACAAAATATCCATAACTGTAAGGCCTACAGAGTTAAAATTTCGCACGTAAATTCCTATTTGGTCTGAACTGTTTGGTTAGAAATAGTTTTACAAAGGTTCCACAAAGAATTTTCATTGGATTAAATGATTAGTGAGCTATATTAATTTCATAAACAGCTGTTTTAGTGCTTCACTGAAGCTTTAAGTGGATATTGGTCATACTAGAAGCATGTAGTAGGCTTGTGTCAACTCAAACTCATTTAATTAGTTTAGAATACAACAGTAAGCAATTGTACGGTGTAAACACTGCAATTATGAAGCTAGGTATTTTGTGTTTGTAAGTCAATCGCGCAGAAACTACAGGATGATTGATCAGATATTTTACAGGAAAACATTAATACTCTGAAATCAGAAAAGGGAGGATTCCCATTCTTTTAGGGCCCTACCCCCTTGGCCTTCAAACACTCATATTTTATAGTACCAGTTAAATTAGAATTCTAAGGGATGATACCACCACACATGCCAAACATAGGCCGAATCCCGTAAAGGAAATCTTCTGAGGTTCTATCTGCTCCATAGGGTTTCAACATTTCCATGTTATCTTTCTGTCATTAGGCATTTACTAATCCGATTGAGTAGAAATAATACCCCCGTCGCAGCAAACCTGCATACTCAGCGAATTTCCAATGAATATATAACATAACACATTAAAACACTTAACAGGATTCATAAGAAATGTATTCACAAACAATCGATATTTAAAATATTAATTATTCTCCATAAGAATAACATTGGGGATGAGTACGCAGGTTTGCTGCAACAAGGCACACGAAATAATGGGTTTTTATGAAAATATCAATAGAACTCATCTTAGTGAAGACACATACCAAGTTTCATCCTTATACATTCATAAATAAGCGATATATAACATTTTAAGTATTTTCCATAAGAATAACATGGAGACCAAGTACCTAGGTTTGCTGCTACAGGAAACATTGGCGAAAAATTTTTTGTTGTGCAAACAACAATAAACCACAACCAGATCAAGCCATATACCAAATTTCGCCAGTTTATATTCATAAATAAGCAAGATATACAATTTTTCTTTTTCTCCATAAGAATAACATTAGACAACGTACTGTGTTAAGCACTTTCAATATCTCGGTAACCAATTGACGTAGAGCAATGATCAAAATACCAAATTGTTTGTTTTTTTAAGCTGAATTCAATGGTATAAATTAAAATTTGATTTAAATTAAAATTACATGTGGAAACCCCAAAAAAACACATTTTTGGGGTACAAAACCCCGAAAAAACCCCCCTTTGGATGGTGCGATTCATCTGGTTTTCGAACTCGTTCAAATAAATGGTAGTTTACACATTTGTACCAAATTTCATTAAGATCGGACCTTTTTTACGAGAGTTATCGTGCTTACGGACACACACACATATATATATATATATATATATATATATATAATATATATATATATACATATATAAAAATTTGAACGAATGGTGTTTTTGGCATCTGGGGACCTCAAAATGAAAAGTTATCATGGTCTCGGGCTTAAGTCTTACCATGAGACCTACGGTAATAGCTTCTTCCCTATAGGGGAAATTCGCTAAAAAAAGTAAGAGAAGTAAGTAAAGTAGGTAATAAACCAGAATAACACCTAGTCCCACTCCCTGATCCTTAATCCATTGGGTTTGTGCCCCACTGACCTTCAATCCATGACTCACCAACTTCGACAGATTAAGCTGAAATTTCGTAGAACGGAGGTAGTACACTAGAATCATAATAAGACTTTTCGAGGCTCTGCCCCACTATTTCGCACAATACCCGTGTTGAGCTTCTTGACAGTAAGTATTCACTGAGAATAATTCAATGCGAAAATACGTATTAGAGTTGTTATGTAGTAGACAGAATACCTGTAAGCAAATTCTAATTCCCAGATCCGTGAACGCATACACCTCGTATTGTAAGAATAACTGTATAAAGGGAATGGCTATATTTGGATTCCCGTATCAGCTAAGTTATTTCCCATGTGGCACAACATGGAGGGTTTATGAATGCCGAGCTGCAATGCGTTACCACTACAGGTATGTATCAGTAACCGTAATATAAAATACTTGGCCTGAGATTCGTGGTGAGTGAAAAACATTTGTTTTGTAGAAAAACTTATCAACTTTTACGACTAACAAATTTACGCACGTTTATGCTGACCAAATAAAATCGTGGTCTGCTAAAGATAACATTGAAATGTGTTGAGACCACTACAGGTATGTATCAGTAACCGTAATATAAAATACTTGGCCTGAGATTCGTGGTGAGTGAAAAACATTTGTTTTGTAGAAAAACTTATAAACTTTTACGACTAACAAAGTTACGCACGTTTATGCTGACCAAATAAAATCGTGGTCTGCTAAAGATAACATTGAAATGTGTTGGGACCACTACAGGTATGTATCAGTAACCGTAATATAAAATACTTGGCCTGAGATTCGTGGTGAGTGAAAAACATTTGTTTTGTAGATAAACTTATCAACTTTTACGACTAACAAAGTTACGCACGTTTATGCTGACCAAATAAAATCGTGGTCTGCTACAGATAACATTGAAATGTGTTGGGACAATGGAGCGAAGACCTGAGGAAGTTTTCGGAATGTTTTGCATTTGAAACATGGATGAATCTCTTCAAACATTCTAATGTACAATGTGTGAGAATTGACTATAAATACTGAAGTAGACTTCTCATTGCTTTCCTACAATCAGCCTCTAGTTTTAAATGTGCCAGGATTCAAAGAGGACGTAGTTACACAAATCACCAACAGAGTATACTTCTGTCAACTATTACTTATCCTCTCAAGGAGGGGATAATACAAGTTTTGGTGTGTCAGGAAGCAAACATAAGTTGATTATCACTTGCTTTCTGGGGTGGAGTTATTTTACAAGTTAACGTAAATAACTAAAATAAATAGTTGGCAACATTACAATCTATCGGCAACCTAATGAAACTACGTCCAATTCAAATTCTGTCAAACACTAAAAGTGGGACAGCCTGCGTTTAAATGAATATTGTACGTTATTCCACTTAAATAACTTCCGATAAAGTAAGACCTCGTAAAAACATCGTATCACGCAACTTTTAATCACATATATACATATTACGTACATATTATATTAATCATAGGTATCTACGAGAAATATAGTTATACGGTAGATGTCATACGCAGCTTTGACACCCGTATGCTGTTGGTTGGGCACCATTGACGTCACATTGTTTACATTTTTGATTTGTTTACATTATAGATAAACACAGAATTATGATTGACACGCCAAAGTCAAAACAGCAGCATCCAATAATCTAGTTTTGACAGATGGCAACTTTGTTGAGTTACAAACAGCTGGTGTGCACCACTGACGTCACTCATCTACAGCGCATCTTGTTTATGATACCAAACGTATACTAATTCCTACTTCTTATAATTTCTATATATTTTAAATACAATGAACTCACGTTGTGTTTTAAGAGAGGTAGGTGATCTTACCTGAAACAAAACGCTTTATTAGATTAAGATTGTTATCGATAACAATAAAACAGTACACCTTTGAAAAACAGAACCACATGCAGGTTAAAGGAATAGCAAGTAAATACTTATTTTTGTCTGCTTAATCTTGTTGTGACAATGGCTGTAGGATTAAGGCAATTAATAATACAATCAGAAAGTCGATTCAACCAATAGACACATAACAGCCCTTCTGTAACAATGTTGACAACCTTTTATAATGTAATTGACCAATAAAATAAATACGATAAAATCAGGTAATAAATACATTAAGTTGTTTAAACTTACACAATTTCATAAAATTACTATAATAATATTCTATGCATTAAAGAGTATTTTTACCGGTGGTTTAACAGCTGGATACTTAGTTTATGCCAGCGACCATATAAGGCCTAAAGATGGAGCACATATGACATGAACATATTACGGGAGGTTAAGCCAGTTTTGGAGCGACAGAAACCACAACATGATGGTGGCGATCGGAGGTGATTCATTATATGTGAGCTCCTGTTTAATATGGGAAATATAGGGGAAAACGTTATACGTGCTGAGTTAGATTTCATTATTAAATCTTTCCCTTGTTAGAGGAGCGTACATGATGAATCATTTCCGACCGCCGCCATCTTGTTGTGGGTCCTGATGCTCAAAAACTGGCTTCACTTTTAGCGTCACATGCTCTTACATGATCATTGATTTAAGTTTAAAGCTTTTATGGTATTAAAATAAGTTGATTTTCCACAACGTCTCGATGGTTCACAGATGCGAAGATCGGCGAGTCCCCACGAGAGAGTTTGACGAGTCATTTTCACTGTTTCAAACTTGTTCCAAGTGACTGCGCCACACAGTTTACTGCATGAACGAGCCCTTTATACTGCGAGGAGTCGTATGCATTACTGGGGAAGGAGAACTTTACGTTTGCCGGGTCGCAACTGAAGGTACACCAGTAGTGTAATCTTTTCTTTGTTGTGTACTGTTAAAAATAAATCGACCCTCCTCCTCTAAACGTACATAATTTGACTTTGATTTTGTACAATAAAGCGAAACACCTAGAATACTATTTAACTATCTAATAATACTTTAAGGAAATAATTAGTTTTAACGAAGTATTGTTTCTGTACAGGAGGCTACAGTAATTCTTGATTTTAGTCCGGCGAAAACTGTATTCCTAGGGGATTGTTCAGTTTGCTTTATAAAATATGTTTAAATAAACCTTGAGAAATATAACAGTTTCAATCCTGAAAATATCTTTAAAAATTATTAAATGGTAAAATGTAAAACGTTAAATGTTTATGTTAAAAACATTAACTTAAAAAATAAATATGGCGAACCGTGGTAAACACAACTTTTACAAACCAAGTAATAAAATTTTAAAATTATGGTATCACTTTTGATTTTCTAAAACCATGGATCATGGGTGCTAGTTGAAGCAAACCCAGTATCAATGAAAATATTGTTGTGCCACGCCGCCGAAGTCGTTCCTCACTGCTGTATTAAATAATACCCCCGTAGCAGCAAACCTGCGTACTCAGCGAATTTCCAATGCATATATATGTATCTTAATACCACATAAAGCCACATACCAAGTTTCATCAATATACATTCATAAATAAACGATTTATGACATTTTAATTATTCTCCATAAGAATAACATGGCAGCTGAGTATGCAGGTTTGCTGAAGGAAGGAAAAAAATGGGGTTTTATACAAATATCAATACAACTCATTTAGGTAAAGCCACATACTAAATGTCATTAATTTATTTTCATAATTAAGGGAGATAACACGTTACTTATTCTCCATAAGAATAACATGGGACTGAGTACGCAGGTTTGCTGCTACGGGAGCCTTTGGTAAAACATTGTTTTTTTGAGCAAATATCAATGGTCCACAACCAGATGAAGCCGTATACCAAGTTTTGTCAGTATACGTTCATAAATAAGCGAGATATAATTTTTTTCTTTTCCTCCATAAGAATAACATTAGACAACGTACTGTGTTTAGCACTTTCAATATCTCGGTAACCAATTGACGTAGAGAAATGATCAAAATACCAAATTGTGTGTTTTTTTAAGCTGAATCCAACAGTAAAAACTAAAATTTGACTATTTCCAAAATTATATGTAAAAAATTCAAAAAACCCATTTTTGGGGTACAAACCCTCCCCAAAATACCCCTTCGGATAAAGCGATCTGGCTGGTTTTCGAACTTAAAGTCACAAATGTTGCTTTACACGTTTATACCAAATTTCATCAAAATCAGATAATTTTTACGAGAGTTATCGTGCTCACGGACACATATATATATTTGGGGACCTCAAAACGAAAAGTTATCATGGTCCCGGGCCTAGGTCTTACCATGCCGACTACGGTAATAGCTTCTTCCCTATAGGGGAAAGTCGCTAATTCCCTATAGGGGAAAGTCGCTAAAAGAGAAGTGCTTATCAAAATAACTCCAACCGTACACGGGATTGGGTTTTCATCCTATACTGTACATCCCGACGCGCAACGGCTACCTGTGTTCTTGATGTAGCATGGTCGCTAGAACAATGCGTCTGAATAATGCATTTATTTAGATTTAATTGTATTATCTCACCAAGGAGTGTGCATTTCTATTCATCGGAAAGTGTATAACTTTTTCTAACGGTTAAGCTGAGAATATGGTTACCAGTGACAATTTCACTGACTATTTGCGCTTGACATCTCTTTACCCAGATTTGTCTGTTACTATTTGAACAAATGTTTTGAAAACATTTTAATTTTAAACTTTGTTAAGTTCTTATAGTGGAAAAACGCCAAAATATTTCAACCTGATTATGTATTTATATTTGCAAACCAATTTATAAAGTTTCAAAACATTTGCCTATAAAAGACGTTATACTTAACTTAGTTTATAATTTTCTGATCATAAATAAGCGAAATAACGTGCCTTCCGTTTAGAAATTACTTACCGAAGTATAAATTCGAACTGGATCCATCATAGTTCTCAGATGCTGGGACAGTGCTACGTATTCGGAATGGTCAATCGGGCGGAAAAAGCTCGTCACGATACGAATTGTTCCGGAACTACCTTGTCAGGTTTTTGCTCGGCCTTGTGGAAATATATTGCATTATCTCCTTTGTCATATTTTAAATCAGTTTTATTACCAATTTATTTAATATCTAATGGCTTGAAGGGGCGATAAACCCGATCCTTGCTCAAAGTCGGAACTCATGTCAGTTCGTAAACAAAGTAGACACTTAATTACATGTTTTAATGTAAACAAAGAAGACGTTTTTTAATCCCATGTTTTTCTTATAGGGAATGTTTCATGAAATTTCTCGTTTTCTGGTAACCTTTTAGAAATTTTCCCCGAGTCCCTCGGATCAAGACCTTTAATTTAAGCCGTCTTCCACCATCCTGCGATTTGCCAAACTCCCACAATTTTGACTTAAACATTTCGCTTACAAAATCAGATGATATAAAGATATATTTGTACAAAAATAATGTAGGTACACAGTCATACATGTAGGTACGAACATATTATAATAAAAATAAAGAAGTAAAATACAAAATACATAATTTTTTTATTAACAAGTGATATGACCTTAGACCATAATTGCAGAGTTATAAAGGCACATACGGTAACCCTTGTGGCAACATAATCCATTCACACAAGATTCTGTTTATAACATACACTAGTGTCAAGGGATCGACGATGTTTGCCCCGGTGTTACAGAGGATATGGTGTGTGTGTGTGTGTGTGTGTGTGTGTGTGTGTGTGTGAGAGAGAGAGAGAGAGAGAGAGAGAGAGAGAGAGAGAGAGAGAGAGAGAGGAGATTATCTGAGCGGCTTGTGAGGGGTCGAGAACCAATGAAGAGCCAGCAGGCGAGCGTTCTACCGACAACAAACGATGAGCCCTTCAACAATCGGTTTTCGGTTTCTTTGGTCTCTTTGATATCCTTGTTCCTTATCCCCCACTCTGCATCGGGTAGGGTTGGGTATTCGAACACAAACAGTAATACGCCTACTACTGAGTGAACAGCCCGATGGGTTGGAACGTGTAGAGTAATATTTCTTCTTTAAATTGAACTAGGACATTACATTTTAATTTTCACGAAATAGAAAGTTGGTTCTAAAACTTTAAATTTTAGATAAATTTTATACATAATTCAATTTTAGATATTTTATGCACGTTCCTTTACGCACATGCACTATACAGTTATATATCATAAAAACATAACCTAAGCTTCCTACATATACATGGCGCTTGGATAGTATATTGTTTTTGTTCTACAGTTCTCGGCTATTAAACATTAAGACGATAAACTCCGCCACTTTATCGGTCTCGTAGACGCAGTGGCGTTCCAACCGTATCAATGTGTGTCGTGTTCTTATCTTGACTTTATTTGTACGCATAAAGCTTTAATAAGTGGTTGTATTATCAGACACGGTGTCAAAAAATGTTCAACACATATGAACTAAAATAACTGTTTTGATTACTTCAGCTAGTGTTTAGATGTAATAATGTACTACAAAATACACATTTGGTTGATTTATTTGAGCCACAACTGGTGTCTTATGAACTACAAGTCTTACCAAACACTTGAAAAGAGTCCTCTTTATGTTTTAGTGTACATTACAAGTATTAATTAAGGATTTCCAATATGATGTAGTCGAAATTTTAACATTTGCAACCTTTTTAAGATAGTCGTAGACGTCATTTTAAGACATTTTCATTCTTTGGTATAATGTCCTAAACGTGAATATTAACTAGATAAAGGCGACGTAAGTTCAAGCTTGGCTATTTTTTATTCAACCAAGCGGTTTTGATCATTTATCTAAAGATCTGCGGTAGTTTGATGGCAATACATTATGTTATTGGCTGCTGAACCACACTAGGGGAAGGTAATCAAATCACTTAAAAAGTTTAAATAATGTTATAACACATTAACTGTTTTTTTTAGTTTTTAAAATAACCAAATCTCAATGTAATCGATGTTTTCTATTTTACAACAGTGCAACGAAATATACATACATGTATTATGATCAGATTACCTAATACTATTGTATATTTAAGTAATTGCCACTCAAACAATAATCTGGTCTGTAGGGAGTTTCTCATTTATATTTTCGACATACTAATCGTTTCGTAATGTATTATGTAAAACAGTTATAATTTATGCAAAATTCGTTAATATGTCTGATATCGTTTCGACATCTCTCAATTAATAGATGAAGTCGCAACTTTTATTTTTATTGCATTGAATACCATGTTCATAATTATGCCCTTTCTTCCTATGAATAAAGCAATAATGTACTGTAAAATCATATTTATGCTTAGCATATTTTTAAAATGTATTCATGGATAAACGTTTTAATAACAGGGAGGCTAATACAAACAAAGTTACGACTAATTATCATTATTGCGTTACTATAATTGTAAAACCTTTAGAGATTCACTGAATTTTCGTTTAAAACATAATTACATTGAATATAACAAATAAAACCGTGGTATTTGCTAATATTTCTTATAGTATTTCGGTTTTCTTATTCCAACAATATCGCTCAAAAGGGAATATATATTCCATAAAGGGAAATTATACATTTCCAAGTCTTGTTTAGTAAGTAAATTTAAAATAATAACAACTTTTTGTTTTACTGTTGAGTAATTAAAGTAACGAATATTAATTGGTTATTATTTTCGCTTAAAATAAAATGGGCCTGTTATTTAATGTTTTTGTAAATGATTTTATTTTTATAGTACGGTACCTAAAGTCTACAGAACACTAGACACAAATGTATAACTCGACTATAATATCAAAAAGAGGGTTTCTATATTTATTTTTCATTGGTAGAAATAATAAAATCCAGCCAGATTTTTTTGTTGTACATCCAAAAGCATAAAGCCGGCTTAAACTTCTTAAACTGATTTTTGATTAAAATATACATTATTATGGAAATATTCTTAATCACCTGTTATCCTCAAGATAAAAAAATGTCTTAAAACAATAAAATTCAGTTTAGTTCCACTATATCAAGCAAGAACTCTGACGAGCAATTCTGCAATTTTCTGTGTCATGACGAGCTATTTCAACCCAATGGACTGTTTTGAATATGTTGACTGTCTCAGCAACAGAGAACTCTAAATAAAAGTGTGTATTTCTTTTATACGTTAAACAACTTTAAATTTTACGTGTTGTTATTACTTACGGGATTTAATAAAAGACGTCTTACAACACTTAAGATACAAAAGGTCGCAAAAGTTTAGTTTTATTACTCATTGTTGTCGAGTTTGTTGATATGAATCGATATAATCTGCATTCAAGTATGTTGACTGATTAAGAGAAAGCAAGGTAATGCGGTTTGCAGGGACTAAATCAACGACTCAAGTGTGTCGTAATTTTCGCAGAGAATACAACAGACAACCTCCATCTCGCAGCAACATTCTTCAATGGGTAAATAAGTTTACAAACAGTGGTAGCGTTAAGAAAGGCAAAAACACAGGACGTCCACGCGTACTACAGGAAAGAGTTGCTCAAGTTGAAGTTTCATTTGAAATGAGCCCATCGCAATCCATCCGCATCGCTAGTAGAGAACTGAACATACCAAAATCAACTGTTCATAAGATTTTACGGAAAAGACTAGGTTATTATCCTTATAAGTTGCAGCTTGTGCATCAACTTAAACCCAGTGACGAACCACGCCGCTTGGCAACCCAGTGACAAACCACGCCGCTTGGCAAACCAATGACAAACCACACCGCTTGGCAACCCAGTGACAAACCACGCCGCTTGGCAACCCAATGACAAACCACGCCGCTTGGCAAACCAATGACAAACCACGCCGCTTGGCAACCCAGTGACGAACCACGCCGCTTGGCAACCCAGTGACAAACCACGCCGCTTGGCAAACCAATGACAAACCACGCCGCTTGGCAACCCAGTGACAAACCACGCCGCTTGGCAACCCAATGACAAACCACGCCGCTTGGCAAACCAATGACAAACCACGCCGCTTGGCAACCCAGTGACGAACCACGCCGCTTGGCAACCCAGTGACAAACCACGCCGCTTGGCAAACCAATGACAAACCACGCCGCTTGGCAACCCAGTGACAAACCACGCCGCTTGGCAAACCAATGACAAACCACGCCGCTTGGCAAACCAATGACAAACCACGCCGCTTGGAAACCCAGTGACGAACCACGCCGCTTGGCAACCCAGTGACAAACCACGCCGCTTGGCAAACCAATGACAAACCACGCCGCTTGGCAACCCAGTGACAAACCACGCCGCTTGGCAACCCAATGACAAACCACGCCGCTTGGCAACCCAATGACAAACCACACCGCTTGGCAACCCAATGACAAACTACGCCGCTTGGAACCCAATGACAAACTACGCCGCTTGGCAACCCATTGACAAACCACGCCGCTTGGCAATTGCAACAGGTATCGTATAGACGTAGGTAGGATCGCATAGACGATGAGCCTACATTTTTGACACGTTTCTGCTTCAGTGATGAAGCGACTTTTCATACCTGTGGTAAAGTGAATAAACATAATTCAGAATATGGGGCATACAGAACCCTCATCAAGTATTGGAATACGAACGAGGTTCACCGAAGATCAATGTTTGGTGTGGAATCATGCGCAACAGAGTAGTGGGACCATTTTTCTTTATTGAAAACAACACAATGGGGTAATCTACCGAGACATGCTGGATTTATTTGTCATTCATAAAATTCAGGACATTCCAGGTATAATTTTTCAGCAGGATGGTGCACTGCCCCACTGGCGCTTGGATGTCCGTCAATGTTTAGATAGACATTTCCCACAACGTTGGATTGGACGCGGTGGGCCTCCTCGTTCTCCCGATATCATCCCGTGTGATTTCTTCTTATGGGGGTACATAAAGGACATTGTCTACCGGACAAGGGTATACTCAGTAATTGAACTACGAGAGAGAATTACGGCAGTCTTCCTTCAGGTTTCCTTCGAAATGCTGGAGAACACATGGATGGAACTTGAACATCGCCTTGATGTCGTCCGTGCCACCAATGGAGGCCATGTGGAAATCTATTAGCTAGTCAGGAGAAAACTTTATCGTTAATACTTCGTATATGTCTAACAATAATAAGTTAAATATTCAAAAATATATGTGTTATTACCAATCAAAGTTGTACTAATCTTTTGTGGATACCCGGTACTTGTACAATTAGGTTTTAAATCATAAGAAGCATTTCAGGCGTAAATGTAGGAACAAATATATTTATTAACCAAAACTTGGTATTATAATTCTTATATGCGGATTGCATCAAGATAGTTGCCTCAAAAGTATAATTTCAGTGTGACGTCTAGTAATAAATTCAGACTAACGCAAAAAACTCTATTTTCCAACCGACATAAAATAAATTCCCCGGCCACAGCTATGAAAGGCCGGTTTTAGCTGTATTAAAACAATTGTCCGGGATTGGTGATGAACCCATTGTCGCTGTAATTTGTGCGGTTCTGTTTTACCCAAGGTGCATTGTGTTTGATCAACCACAACATTTTTCTATTTCAGTGAGTCGCTGAAACTGTACGATAAATAATTCAAACCATGGTTGAAATAGCATAAAAAAACTGCGCACATAAAACTTAGAACTGTGGTGTTAAATTTGCCGCAGTCGGCTCAAGCGCTACGTTTGTTTACCGCAGTTATTTATGCACCACTGCTGTATAAAACCACTTAAACTCTAGAAGTGCGATGATAGTGGTTGACCTATAAGTAAAGGTTTAGGTAAATGTAACTCATTATAAAACAATATTTACTAACCAGAAGAAGATAATCATCCGAAATCTTTTTTACTCGGTTTGTCGATTAACTTTATCCATTAACATTTGTAATAATGTAATGGTTTCGATACTTTTATGAAACATTTTTACTTTTACAAATACCCTTCAAATTACTCGTGAACAGAATTAAACAACAAGGAATCGAAGAGAGCGTTGGTATTAGCGAATTTCCCCTATAGGAAAGAAGCTATTACCGTAGATCTCATGGTAAGACTTAAGCCCGAGACCATGGTAACTTTTCATTTTGAGGTCCCCAGATGCCAAAAACACCATTCGTTCAAATGTTTATATATGTATATATATATATATATATATATATATATATATATATATATGTGTGTGTGTCCGTAAGCACGATAACTCTCGTAAAAAAGGTCCGATCTTAATGAAATTTGGTACAAACGTGTAAAGTACCATTTATTTGAACGAGTTCGAAAACCAGACGAATCGCACTATCCGAAGGGGGGTTTTGGGGGGGTTTTTTACCCAAAAAATGGGTTTTTCGGGGTTTCCACATGTAATATTTATTAAAATCAAATTTTAATTTTCACCATTGAATTCAGCATAAAAAAACAAACAATTTGGTATCTTGATCATTGCTCTACGTCAATTGGTGACTGAGATATTGAAAGTGCTAAACACAGTACGTTGTCTAATGTTATTCTTATGGAGAAAAAGAAAAATTGTATATCTCGCTTATTTATGAACATAAACTGACGAAATTTGGTATATAGCTTCATCTGGTTGTGGTTTATTGTTGTTTGCACAAAAAAACAATTTTTCACCTATGGTTCCCGTAGCAGCAAACCTAGGTACTCGGTCCCCATGTTACCCTTATGGAAAATAATTAAATTGTTATATATCGCTTATTTATGAATGTATATGGATGAAACTTGGTATGTGACTTCACTTAGCTGAGTTCCTTTGATATTTTGCATAAAACCCCATTATTTTGTGTTCCTTGTTGCAGCAAACCTGTGTACTCATCCCCAATGTTATTCTTATGGAGAATAATTAATATTTTAAATATCGCTTGTTTGTGAATATATTTCTTATGAATCATGTTAAGTGGCTTAATGTGTTATGTTTTAATTCATTGGAAATTCGCTGAGTATGCAGGTTTGCTGCGACGGGGGTATTTTGATTCATTATATCTATAACGGATATACTCAAACCTGGATACACCATTGCATGTATTTTCTGGGCACTACTTTTAAGTTCAATGGCTAAAGTACGGCGACCCTAATCAGATGGCTTTTGCTTGTATAAAAAACCGCTTAGCTGTATTATTAAAACAAATTTATAGATTTTTGACTCTTAAAACTATTATTTTAAATACATATTTGGTACCAGTCGAAAGCTCTTACCCTCTAGATGTGTTTGAACCCCATCCACGTTCAAGGCTTCGCCCCGCAAGCCTTCAAAGTTCCAATGTCAATATTATGAAATGTCTAAATATATAAAAGAGGAAGTATGTATATATATATATATATATATATATATATATATATATATATATATATGTATGTAGACTATGGACTCCGAAACCGCTTGACAGATTGTAATGAAACATTCAGGCATTATTAAGCATTATTCAAGGATGGTTTGTGTGAAGTTTGGTGCAAATCTGTCCAAAGGGCTCCGACCCAGAGGGCATACAAGGGTGCAGTGTCAGGTTTTAGAAATTTAGTGTTTACAAAATTAACAGCTGTAATTAGTAAACAACTTAATTTGGGCGCTGCAACGCGCGCCGGAAAACTGCTAGTATTTCATTATATTATATTATGAAATATATTTTATTTAGTTAGTCAGCTGATCAATCTGAAATTTTCAAAACATGGCTCTACGCCTGCTAGATTTCCGAAAGTAATGCGGGATATAAGCTAGTAGGGAATTTAAAAATGTAATTCTCTCTGAAGAGGTCCGCTTCACGTTACCAAGGAGACCGGAGTGTTGCCGGCGAGATCGGTTGCTGAGGCTTAACGTGACATAGCAACAGAAATACTCTGCCTTTGAAAACTGGTAGAAAGTCTAAGTAAATCAGGTCGCTCAATAACTATGTTTTATTAGCAAGTTCGTAACGTCTATTTGAAGCTGAACAACGAAGTAACTGTGCAACGAAGAACGTAATAAGGGCGGCTATTGACATATCGTACCTGACACAAATATTAATAAACGGTATCAGGAAACTGACACATACTTTCTCCCTTTTAGCCCAACTTTAATGAATAAATTACTTTTTATTTACTAAATAATAGAATACAAAGCACGGTCGAACGTACAGAAAATCTTGTAAACAAGTTGTTTCAAAAACATCCACCCAAATCCTGCTTTGGAGGCCCTACAGAATCCATTGTTACACTCGTGGTTTTAAGAGGGGAAATGCCCTCTATTCCCTCCCTTGGGGTTATTAAGGGGCAATATATTTCGAATTTCGTCTGTTGGTCAATGCTAACTTGACAAGCATATCAAGTTTGAATGAAATAGATCAGTAAATAAGAGAGAAATAATAAATAATTTTTGGAAATAATTTTTGTATTCCCCATAAGAATAACATTGGACAACGTACTGCGTTTACTGCAAAATTAAATTTCAATTTTCTCCGCAACCAGCAATCGTAGAATAGTAATTCAAAATACTAAATTATTTAGTTTTTTGAGCTCTTTTTAATGGGTAATAGTACTATCTTTTATATTTATGTCTTTTTATGAAAAATAAAAAAAAACTGAATTTTTGATGTTTTAAGTCCTGTAAATTCTGAACTCGAATTTTTACAGAAATGCGGGTGGTGTCATTTTGTTGGAGGACTAAAGTTCTACAAACGACTAAATTTTAATCAAAATCGTTAGAGCCGTTTTTGAGAGATTTTGATTTTTCATGTTTTTGGTGGTTTTTGGGGGATAATTATCCTTAAAAATCAAAAATTCCAAAAAAATGAAAAAAACACCTGGAGATATCGTGGATTAGTACCTACATACAAAATTTCATAAAAATCGGCTCTTTGGTTAGGGCTCTAGCTCTGTACACATCCACACAGACACACACACACACACACACACACACACACACGGACACACACACACACACACGGACACACACACACACACACACACACACACACACACACACACACACACACACACACACACACACACACACACACACACACAGACACACAGACAGACAGACATCACGTAAAAACCACTTTTTTGGGTTCAGGGAGCACCAAAACGAATATTTCCACTGACAACTCAAATTCGAAAATTTTTACGAAAACAATACTTTCTCCATATACTATGTATAAGGGGGAGAAAGTAAAAATTGACAATTGGAACGTGGTGTTACACCGCACCTATATCAAAATTTGTTTTTGATCACTTAAAAAATCTAACAATCATCAGTTTTGTTAGAGATTTCGTTAAAACTTGTAATTTCTATTTGTCCTCACACGGTAAATTATTTTTATTGTATTTTTATCTTGCATCAATATCTGCTATACTTCCTACAAAAAATGTTCGTATGCTGGATCTATTGTGGTACCTGGAAATTGTCTATACCTATATAAATAATATAAATGTAAATAAATATTTTTTTTATTATTGGAAAATTTGTTTAGCGTGTCGCATGTCAACCGTCTAACATTCACGTAGTTTAAAGTATTTGTACATACAATGAGAAAGCTAAAATACTAATACTGCAGTACAACTATTCTCCAAACCACAAAAGCTGAATTTATCAGATTACTCTTCCTTTTCGCTTTCGTAACTGATATATCCGATGGCAAGACAACAAGGGCTGAGTGATACTCTTCACCATAAAGCTGTAATGCGATCCTGAGTCTAAGGGCTTGCTCTGGAGGGGAGTTTGGAGTAATTACACACGCTACCGCATCGTCTTGAGTATTATTTTGTTATATTGGTTTAACAGGGATTTAATAGACAGCGGGGCTCTCTTGTCCAAACTACGATTTAATGTGCCTAGGCACAATTCTCGTTGTCGTTTCCTGCTCTCCCCTAACTACTCTCGCACAAACCTTGGGGCTTACTCCCCACTCAATGTTATGTCTCGCAATTTTAATTCCATTGCTCAAAATGTGAATATTGATTTCTCTAGTAAAAGGTTTCGTAAGAACATATCTAGTGTATTACCAGATTAAATATTGCTGCATCCTAACTATTTTTATTTTTATGAAACTGTTTTTTGTATTTTTTGTTGTTGTTGTTGTTGCACGTTATGTATTGTATTTTGTAATGAATAACTATTTATTTGTATTTATGAATTTTTGCTATTTTTTTAAGTAGGTTTAGTACGTGATCTCGCATGTGTGTTGCATTGTTGTGTGCATGAAGAAAGTGGAAAAGGACCGGCATGAACTCTCTCATATATTCTTTTTAATTATCGAATGCTACATTGTAATTGGGCGCATGCCTGTTTTGTAGTATTGTGTTTTCAATAAATAAATAAATAAATAAATATTCTTTCACTTGTTAACGTCGTTCGACTACTTAATGCGTTTTAACAGAACCGACCAATAGTATGGCCGAAATAGTACGTTAAATGTATTTTAATTTTTCTTATAAAGATTGCCAGCCTCTTTTTGCATCACTTTTCCCATCCACGCAGACTTTAGATCTGCGCGTGGAACGTATCCAATAAAGTAAGGAGTGAGTCGTTACAGTACTGATAAAATATACATGCCAGGGCTGGGATTCGAACCCACGAGAGGCCCGTTGCCGTGGTTCCGGAGTCCGACGAGCGACGCCTTGACCACAAGACCAGCGACTCCAATAAAGTAAGGAGTGAGTCGTTACAGTACTGATACAATATACATGCCAGGGCTGGGATTCGAACCCACGAGAGGCCCGTTGCCGTGGTTCCGGAGTCCGACGAGCGACGCCTTGACCACAAGACCAGCGACTCCAATAAAGTAAGGAGTGAGTCGTTACAGTACTGATACAATATACATGCCAGGGCTGGGATTCGAACCCACGAGAGGCCCGTTGCCGTGGTTCCGGAGTCCGACGAGCGACGCCTTGACCACAAGACCAGCGACTCCAATAAAGTAAGGAGTGAGTCGTTACAGTACTGATACAATATACATGCCAGGGCTGGGATTCGAACCCACGAGAGGCCCGTTGCCGTGGTTCCGGAGTCCGACGAGCGACGCCTTGACCACAAGACCAGCGACTCCAATAAAGTAAGGAGTGAGTCGTTACAGTACTGATACAATATACATGCCAGGGCTGGGATTCGAACCCACGAGAGGCCCGTTGCCGTGGTTCCGGAGTCCGACGAGCGACGCCTTGACCACAAGACCAGCGACTCCAATAAAGTAAGGAGTGAGTCGTTACAGTACTGATACAATATACATGCCAGGGCTGGGATTC
This sequence comes from Allygus modestus, assembly GCA_963675035.1. Lineage (NCBI taxonomy): Eukaryota > Metazoa > Arthropoda > Insecta > Hemiptera > Cicadellidae > Allygus > Allygus modestus. Next base: position 18,645,105 of record OY776111.1, read on the forward strand.
GAACCCACGAGAGGCCCGTTGCCGTGGTTCCGGAGTCCGACGAGCGACGCCTTGACCACAAGACCAGCGACTCCAATAAAGTAAGGAGTGAGTCGTTACAGTACTGATACAATATACATGCCAGGGCTGGGATTCGAACCCACGAGAGGCCCGTTGCCGTGGTTCCGGAGTCCGACGAGCGACGCCTTGACCACAAGACCAGCGACTCCAATAAAGTAAGGAGTGAGTCGTTACAGTACTGATACAATATACATGCCAGGGCTGGGATTCGAACCCACGAGAGGCCCGTTGCCGTGGTTCCGGAGTCCGACGAGCGACGCCTTGACCACAAGACCAGCGACTCCAATAAAGTAAGGAGTGAGTCGTTACAGTACTGATACAATATACATGCCAGGGCTGGGATTCGAACCCACGAGAGGCCCGTTGCCGTGGTTCCGGAGTCCGACGAGCGACGCCTTGACCACAAGACCAGCGACTCCAATAAAGTAAGGAGTGAGTCGTTACAGTACTGATACAATATACATGCCAGGGCTGGGATTCGAACCCACGAGAGGCCCGTTGCCGTGGTTCCGGAGTCCGACGAGCGACGCCTTGACCACAAGACCAGCGACTCCAATAAAGTAAGGAGTGAGTCGTTACAGTACTGATACAATATACATGCCAGGGCTGGGATTCGAACCCACGAGAGGCCCGTTGCCGTGGTTCCGGAGTCCGACGAGCGACGCCTTGACCACAAGACCAGCGACTCCAATAAAGTAAGGAGTGAGTCGTTACAGTACTGATACAATATACATGCCAGGGCTGGGATTCGAACCCACGAGAGGCCCGTTGCCGTGGTTCCGGAGTCCGACGAGCGACGCCTTGACCACAAGACCAGCGACTCCAATAAAGTAAGGAGTGAGTCGTTACAGTACTGATACAATATACATGCCAGGGCTGGGATTCGAACCCACGAGAGGCCCGTTGCCGTGGTTCCGGAGTCCGACGAGCGACGCCTTGACCACAAGACCAGCGACTCCAATAAAGTAAGGAGTGAGTCGTTACAGTACTGATACAATATACATGCCAGGGCTGGGATTCGAACCCACGAGAGGCCCGTTGCCGTGGTTCCGGAGTCCGACGAGCGACGCCTTGACCACAAGACCAGCGACTCCAATAAAGTAAGGAGTGAGTCGTTACAGTACTGATACAATATACATGCCAGGGCTGGGATTCGAACCCACGAGAGGCCCGTTGCCGTGGTTCCGGAGTCCGACGAGCGACGCCTTGACCACAAGACCAGCGACTCCAATAAAGTAAGGAGTGAGTCGTTACAGTACTGATACAATATACATGCCAGGGCTGGGATTCGAACCCACGAGAGGCCCGTTGCCGTGGTTCCGGAGTCCGACGAGCGACGCCTTGACCACAAGACCAGCGACTCCAATAAAGTAAGGAGTGAGTCGTTACAGTACTGATACAATATACATGCCAGGGCTGGGATTCGAACCCACGAGAGGCCCGTTGCCGTGGTTCCGGAGTCCGACGAGCGACGCCTTGACCACAAGACCAGCGACTCCAATAAAGTAAGGAGTGAGTCGTTACAGTACTGATACAATATACATGCCAGGGCTGGGATTCGAACCCACGAGAGGCCCGTTGCCGTGGTTCCGGAGTCCGACGAGCGACGCCTTGACCACAAGACCAGCGACTCCAATAAAGTAAGGAGTGAGTCGTTACAGTACTGATACAATATACATGCCAGGGCTGGGATTCGAACCCACGAGAGGCCCGTTGCCGTGGTTCCGGAGTCCGACGAGCGACGCCTTGACCACAAGACCAGCGACTCCAATAAAGTAAGGAGTGAGTCGTTACAGTACTGATACAATATACATGCCAGGGCTGGGATTCGAACCCACGAGAGGCCCGTTGCCGTGGTTCCGGAGTCCGACGAGCGACGCCTTGACCACAAGACCAGCGACTCCAATAAAGTAAGGAGTGAGTCGTTACAGTACTGATACAATATACATGCCAGGGCTGGGATTCGAACCCACGAGAGGCCCGTTGCCGTGGTTCCGGAGTCCGACGAGCGACGCCTTGACCACAAGACCAGCGACTCCAATAAAGTAAGGAGTGAGTCGTTACAGTACTGATACAATATACATGCCAGGGCTGGGATTCGAACCCACGAGAGGCCCGTTGCCGTGGTTCCGGAGTCCGACGAGCGACGCCTTGACCACAAGACCAGCGACTCCAATAAAGTAAGGAGTGAGTCGTTACAGTACTGATACAATATACATGCCAGGGCTGGGATTCGAACCCACGAGAGGCCCGTTGCCGTGGTTCCGGAGTCCGACGAGCGACGCCTTGACCACAAGACCAGCGACTCCAATAAAGTAAGGAGTGAGTCGTTACAGTACTGATACAATATACATGCCAGGGCTGGGATTCGAACCCACGAGAGGCCCGTTGCCGTGGTTCCGGAGTCCGACGAGCGACGCCTTGACCACAAGACCAGCGACTCCAATAAAGTAAGGAGTGAGTCGTTACAGTACTGATACAATATACATGCCAGGGCTGGGATTCGAACCCACGAGAGGCCCGTTGCCGTGGTTCCGGAGTCCGACGAGCGACGCCTTGACCACAAGACCAGTGACTCCAATAAAGTAAGGAGTGAGTCGTTACAGTACTGATACAATATACATGCCAGGGCTGGGATTCGAACCCACGAGAGGCCCGTTGCCGTGGTTCCGGAGTCCGACGAGCGACGCCTTGACCACAAGACCAGCGACTCCAATAAAGTAAGGAGTGAGTCGTTACAGTACTGATACAATATACATGCCAGGGCTGGGATTCGAACCCACGAGAGGCCCGTTGCCGTGGTTCCGGAGTCCGACGAGCGACGCCTTGACCACAAGACCAGCGACTCACTGGTGACTCGCTAATTAATTAGTAAGGATGAAAAATTCACTACTAGAGTGCAGAAAACAAAAATACCCCCGTAGCAGCAAACCTGCGTACTCAGCGAATTTCCAATGCATATATATGTTTCTTAATACCACACAAAGCCAAATACCAAGTTTCATCAATATACATTCATAAATAAACGATTTATGACATTTTAATTATTCTCTATAAGAATAACATGGCGGCTGAGTATGCAGGTTTGCTGAAGCAAGGAACACAAAAAATGGGGTTTTAAACAAATATCAATATAACTCATGTAGGTAAAGCCACATACCAAATTTCATTAATTTATTTTCATAATGAAGGCAGATAATACTTACTTATTCTCCATAAGAATAACATGGGGTGAGTACGCAGGTTTGCTGCTACAGGAGCCTTTGGTAAAAATTGTTTTTTTGAGCAGATATCAATGGTTCACAACCAGATGAAGCCGTATACCAAGTTTCGTCAGTATACGTTCATAAAGAAGCGAGATATAAAATTTTTATTTTCCTCCATAAGAATAACATTAGACAACGTACTGTGTTTAGCACTTTTAATATCTCGGTAACTAATTGACGTAGAGAAATGATCAAAATACGAAATTGTGTGTTTTTTTAAGCTGAATCCAATGGGAAAAAATAAAATTTGTTTATTTCCAAAATGATATGTAAAAAATTCGAAAAACCCATTTTTGGGGTACAAAACCCCCCCAAAATATCCTTTCGGATAGAGCGATCTGGCTGGTTTTCGAACTTAAAGTCATAAATGTTGCTTTAAACGTTTATACCAAATTTCATCAAAATCGGATAATTTTTACGAGAGTTATCGTGCTCATGGACACACACACACACATATATATATATATATATATATATAAATATTAAAAAATAAAAATTCAACTGAGCACCCTTTTTAATATTTAATTTATTTTTTATTTTTTAATATTTATAATAATAGCAGCCCTATACTGTGAATTGTTTAGTAACATATATATATATATATATACAGTTTCGAACGAATGGTGTTTTTGGGGTCTGGGGACCTCAAAACGAAAAGTTATCATGGTCCCGGGCCTAGGTCTTACCATACCGACTACGGTAATAGCTTCTTCCCTATAGGGAAAATTCGCTAATACCACACAATAAACACATATTTAAATACAGACATTTATTTTGTTTTGGTTTACTAACCACATTGAAAGCGACAATTCGTTGGATAATCGTTAATAGTAATCATGTAGGATTACGTTCGAATCATTCTTAATAAAGAAGTATTCGCCTTTAACCGCAGTTGATAATGGATGGAATTTTACGCTATAAACTAAATTATTGTTTTATTGATATCCAATTTCGACTTTCGTTAAACAGTTGGGTACAATAACGCTATACATATTAGAAAACCATTTAAACATTCCTATTTTATCTAGCAAGAATTAAGGGTTCTCAATATAAGTTACACCACTTAGAACAATAAAATATCAAGAGAACACGATTGATAATTCATTCGTGTGTTACTCAAGTTATTAAATAAGGGCAGCAGTTTCGTACATACCTATGATAAGTAAATAAACCGTTTTAGTTTTAAAACCAGAATTGTTTGTATTGAATTACAACTTTAATTACGTTTGATAAATTTAACATCATATAATATCATAATTATTTTTCAACCACCAAACTACTATAAACCATACTGAGGCGATATAATTAATCTAATATTCTACTTGTTCTAATTGCAAGGCGAAGAATCTATCAAATCCTCTTTTGCAGTTTATTGAAAATATATTTCTCTCCCGCAAGTTTTACACAAACTTCTCCATGGTCAGGTCCCGGCGTTTATGTTAAATATTTGGAAAAGCCAATCCTATAAACTGTTTTTTATTAAAAGCTTACACTGAAATGGCAAATGCTTTGTCCAGCTGATATTAGTCATTAGCCTATGGATTAACGTTGCTTTCCATGAAATATTCGACCTTGAATGGCAATACAACTGGGGTTAGGATCAACCCCTATTAAACTTCACGAACGCTGACACACACAAACATGAACACTAAGAGGTGACCGCCTGACAATCAATAATAATGTATTTACATACATATTATCTTCACCTCCGTGTAGATCAGATAATCAATGAGAGTATTTTAGCATAGCCTATCAATGTTTCATCAGATAAAAGCACCGGTTCAGTTGGACGGGAGTATATGGAGAGTCACTCTGGCGGTATCGGTTTTCCATTTCTCAGCCGACTGAATGTGCTCGGTTCCATCGTGGCAGTATAGTTGGGAAGTAGTAAGCTTTAACTTGTGAACTACCTTAGCGTAAATCAATAAAGTTTACTATATGATTTAGTGTCAATTAATGTTGATATTAATGTTGCAAAGTCTACATATTTATACAGCAATGTAATTCATAAAAATTTGAAAAACACTGGAGCCAGAAGTTTTGATTCACAGACCCTTAAGCCCAAAAACGAACTCACACAGTAAACCCAAAGAAGGAGATTGTCGCATGACGGTTGTTGTTGTTGTTTTGTGAGGTTCCAGTGGGCGGGAAAGTCCCTGGCCCACTGAGGCTGCTTTAGGGTGCTTGGGCCCTCTTCAGCCGTCGGATAGGGTTGGTTGGTGAGGGGGAGATTGACGCACTGCAACAGGCTTTTTTTATTATTTTTTTTCGTTGCCTGCTACAGTGGCCAGGGAATGGGTTGTGGTTGGAGGTGAGGTTAAGGTAGGTTGAACCCCATGGTAGGTAGACTGCTTCAGCCGCCCCCGATGGGGTGAATCTGAATTCAGTGTAGCAAACTATTGGTTTAAATCGTTGACGAATCACTATGGTGATAGATGGATTGTTCTTAGTTGGTAGAAGGGGGTGCAGTTCCGTATCTGGGCTACCTTACTATCGAATGAAAATATCGAAGTTTTAACAATCGATGTATTTATCGAATGAAAATATCAAAGTTTTAACCATCAATATATTGACTACTCAAATTAATCAATCGTTATATCGATTACTACAAAAAGTAACCGACAAACAAATAGAAACAAAAATAATAACTTAAACTAAAGTTAGAATGTTAATCAAACCGAACTTTGCATTTTCAAAAAAGGTGTTTTCCAACGCATTAATTATTACGTCGTGGCCGCCATTGACCTTTTTTTGGCATCGGAATTTGACGGAATTTTCACCACGTATTACTGTTTTTGTTTTGTCTCCACACACATTACAATTAGGATTATAAGGTATAAGTTCTTTTTCTTGAAGAAAACTAACACATTTTTCGATCGAACTGAACACATTTTTACACAAATAGCGAAAATTCACAAAATCACAATCACGTTCGGCTTCCATTTCTATTAACTTTAAGTTATAGTAATTGTAAAATGTAAATAAACAATTTCAATTATTATTGTTAAAAAACATATGATTATAAAAAAACGAATAATGTTCAATTAAACTTGTTCGATAAATACATCGATTGTTAAAACTTCGATATTTTCATTCGATAGTAAGGTAGCCCAGATACGGAACTGCACCCGTAGAAGGGGTTTCTCACACTTCTCATCGGATTACTGTTAAATAAAAGGAGCACAATTTGAGTCAAAACAACACTATATTATAATAAACTAACATTTACACATAGATGATCTACTTCTGCCATCTTCAGACCAACTGAAATCAGAATCTCAGTCGTAAACGAGCTTGCACGCAGCACGCTGACGTGAGGGAAGTGAATTTCCACATAAAAACCTTTAAAACTCAAAATCAGTGTAAAAACATACATTTGTCCAATTTTTATTGAAATCTGAAAACATTGATTTTTTGGCTGTTCTGATACTCCTGGTTTCATTTACTTGCAAAGCTGGGAATACAATTTTGCACATTATAAGGTTAGGAGAAGGTCCAGACAGGCTTGAAAGTAGGCGTGAGGTTACTGGGGATAGTAAAAGTACTTTAACAAAGGAATAACAGGCTTTTCTAGTGTAAAACCCCCATAAGACAACGTACTGTGTTTAGCCGATACACATTTTCTTTAATAACTCGGTAAAGATTTATGGTAGAATGACGAGAGAGGGCTTAAAACTTTCCCTTCTCTAATTCCCATCTTTTTACATGCATTAATTTTACATCTGGGGCTTTTCTGACCCTTTTTGGGCCCAAAAACTCGAAATTTGAAAGATTAATCCCCAAAAAATGGGTTTAGAGTTTTCCGATTGTTTTGCCCAACGAACTTGTCCAACAGATTATAGAAAGGAACGTCCCTACCAAATTTGAAGTAAATTGGACAAAAAATGCAACCGATAGAGTGCATACACATATATATATATATATATATATGTGTTATATATATATATGTCTATATATATGTCTATATATATATATATATATATACATATATATATAAAATTTTGAACGACCCCCCAAAACGTGTTCAGGGGGTCACGTTAGGAACTTCTACGGTGGTCCCGGGCTTAAGTTTCACCGTGCGGGTCATGCTAATAGTTCACTTTCCAAAGGAAATTCACTAATGAGTAAACAGTTGTGTCAAAGTTAGTATAAATGTTTTATTAGACAGAGATAATCAAGAACACGTATAGTGATTAATAATATGGAGTAATACAATAACCCGTTAACCAACAACATTTACATCAGAATATTACATATAAAACATATTTATTTTCTACATTGCAAAATTCAAGTTAAACAAAGAGGGGTTAGTGCTGAAAATAATTCCAAACTAATGTAAACTTTTATCGGCGTATATTTCAATGTTGTTGGCAATATTCTAGACCAAAACAGATATTCAAATCTGTAATGACCAAATTAAAATATTTCAGTAATGATTACTCTCCAATATATTTATTGTCAGAGGTGCATCCTAAAATACAATCCAGTTAATTAATAATGCATAAATATACGTATAATACAGCAAACATAAAAAAAACTAAGCCATGGGACGAATGTCCAACCTTATATTTCCATTTATTCTACACACTGACCGATTTTTCGCATATTCACAACATGATCGTAACGGAGATACGCGTCAGTGGTTGCTCGTCTCCCCAGTGTAATTTCCCGTATAATGCAACACAGCTGGCGGGGAAGATTGGAGCGACGAGGATTGGAATTTTGTTTCCACGTGTGATCAAAAACAAATAACAGGCTTTGGTGTGATTTATGTGAAATTATAAATCCGGTGCGATTCCTAATCTCGGGGTTTTATTTTCATAATTATTTAGTTAGGTGTAAAATTTCATTATTTAATTTTCAGGAATTTTGTAAAATTAGTAGTAATAAGTATCTAGTAGTATTTGTTGGTTTTCAAACATCATATTTAAAAATATTATTTAAATCGATTGGTGAAACTCTGCTTTATTAATATATATTAATATTTATAGTTTAAATAGTTTAAAAAGGATTGGTAAATATCTTCCAAATCAGATAGGTACTATTTTAAACCAAGGTATATTTAGATAGTAGATACAAACCTCTTTCAAAACTACGTATGATTCAGAGTTATGTGAGTTTTAATGTAAATTAAAATGTCATTAGTAAAAAGAAGGTAAACGATTTTCAGCTATCTTAACTTATCTCGCAAATTTCACAATATAAAACCAAAACTTTGTTTTGGTCTTCAATGTAAAAAACAATTAACGTAATTATAATGTTTTTTACAACTTGTTGATATTTAAAAACCTATAATGCTTTTGTTATGTAGTGTATTTATTTATATTTAATCCAAACTACTGTGAGTCTGTCTTAGTATATCAGGAGAAATATTATAAGATCAATCATTTAATGGTTGCCTAAACGCTAAGTTGATCTTAATATTTGATGTAAAAATATTAGACTGATAGTGGTGAACAACTAAACGATATATAACACATAAATGGTTGGTTGTGTTGCTTTATAATGTAGTATCCGATTTTTAGGAGTTCAATACCATTATCATTAAATTTATAACGAAGAACAACAGAATACTCGTAGAGCATCTTTGAGTGAGAATGCTTTAAGTATATTCAAGATAAAGGTTTTGAACCCTGAACCGTCGGCTCTTCATGCCTTGGTAACGAGGTCATACCTCACACCTCATTAATTTGAGGGTACATTCAATGTGGCAACCTTTAGCAGATGTTATTGTAAAGAATGTAAAAAAAGTTATAACAAGCAGATTTTAGTTTAATTTTTTAATTTCTTTTCACTATTACACGATAAAACGAATAACAATAAAATCTAATGTTAATTTTCGGGGTGGGTGAAACTAAAAATTTAAAATGTCGAAAGACATTAGTTTTCATCTTTATTTAATACTTTGCTAATGAGATTTTAAAACCTTTTGACTTGTAATTTTATAAATGCAACTAAGTATTATATTTGTTAAAAGAAAATTACCTACATAAACGTTTGCCCGAAAATATTATAGGTATATCCAAAGTAAAAACTCTTTGTAAAAAGATTTGTTTATGCCAAGTAGGATTGAATGCGATAATATCGGGAATAGAAAGTGTTCTCATTGATTCCAACACTGTAGAACTGATTCGGCCTCGTATGAATCGAACGTTTCATTAGTTAAAAGCAAGTCTCACTGCTAAGCCCCGGCGCGGGTCCGCGGTGTTAGTGGCCGCTGCCGTATCCGGATATCTGCGGCTTTAAGGTACGATTGATCTGCGGGTGTTTGTGTTACAAAGCAAGTCTCACTGCTAAGCCCCGGCGCGAGACCGCGGTGTTAGTGGCCGCTGCCGTATCCGGATATCTGCGGCTTTAAGGTACGATTGATCTGCGGGTGTTTGTGTTACAAAGCAAGTCTCACTGCTAAGCCCCGGCGCGAGTCCGCGGTGTTAGTGGACGCTGCCGTATCCGGATATCTGCGGCTTTAAGGTACGATTGATCTGCGGGTGTTTGTGTTACAAAGCAAGTCTCACTGCTAAGCCCCGGCGCGAGTCCGCGGTGTTAGTGGCCGCTGCAGTATCCAGATATCTGCGGCTTTAAGGTACGATTGATCTGCGGGTGTTTGTGTTACAAAGCAAGTCTCACTGCTAAGCCCCGGCGCGAGTCCGCGGTGTTAGTGGCCGCTGCCGTATCCGGATATCTGCGGCTTGAAGGTACGATTGATCTGCGGCCGTTCGTGTTACAAAGCAAGTCTCACTGTTAAGCCCCGGCGCGGGTCCGCGGTGTTAGTGGCCGCTGCCGTATCCGGATATCTGCGGCTTGAAGGTACGATTGATCTGCGGCCGTTCGTGTTACAAAGCAAGTCTCACTGTTAAGCCCCGGCGCGGGTCCGCGGTGTTAGTGGCCGCTGCCGTATCCGGATATCTGCGGCTGAAGGTACGATTGATCTGCGGCTGTTTGTGATACAAAGCACACACTCGGACCTGGTGCGGGTATGTGGGCCATGAATACGAGGGAAACAGTATCTTAGCATGATAACAAATTGATAACGAAGTAAGAAATAGGCTACTTAATCTTGGATATAAAGATCACTACTTTTAAGTGATGTTAACAACGTAGCTGCTACAATAAATTGGACAAATAATGTTATAATCAATATTCATTGGGTAAATTTACCCATGAATTACAAGTTAAGCATAAATCTAGTAATTAGTAGTTTTAACTCTACACATTGCATCCACTTTAATATAATTAAATTGACCTTTTTGACATCATCTAAGTTTGTCAGTTAGTGACTCTTCGATTTGGTGGGTCATAACCAAATTAGGACAATGAATTTGGGTGGGAGCTCTTAAGCTAAATTACTAAATTTTGAGTTATACAGTATAAGTTTAACAACTCTATTATAGTACATTAAGTACGATGAGCAATTTTTACGCTTAGTTCTTAAAAGAAAATCCTAATTTTTCGATTGTGCAATCTACAATACGGCACTGACTATTGATTGCATTTTTCATTAAGTATAGACGATCAAGTTACTTAATTTTCATAATATAGAGATCATGAAACCACAGCTAATTTTATTAGTAACTACAGTTTTTGTAAAACATTACCTTAGCAAAATAAAAACTGTGATAACGAAGTAAAAAACAGGCTTCATAATCTTACATCTAAAGATTCGCTATTTTTAAGTGATATTGACACGTAGTGGCCACAATAAATTGGACAAATAATTGTATAATATTCATTCTGAGTAAATATACCCACAAATATTACAATTAAAGCTTAAATATACTATTTTGTAGATTTTATTCAAACGTTGCTCCTATTTTTATATAGTTAAATTAACCTTCTATTTATCGAGCCAGCATGAGAGTTTTGGGTATGTAATACTCCGTTATTATGACCGAACTACAGTCCTAAGTTTGGGAGCTCTCAACTAGGAGTCATTACTCATCTAATGGCTGGATATTGGGATGACGGTAGAAATTGAAGACTGTCATCCATTTATTCACTATTAGACCATTAGTTCAATTCGTAAAGTAATCTTCATTCAGTAAAAAATGCATTCTAATTATTTAATGTGAAATTATTTTAACAAAAGACGCTGTCTGCTGCTAAATAACAAAGTACCCATGAGGGGACACAATTTACTTCATTACCGTTGCAACCGAACTAAAACTGCATAAATTCTACTAATATTCACTTGGGACAGAACCTTCTCATGAAAGGTTATCATAATGGGTCTTCGTGAAATAGTCCTAATGAAAACGTACTGTCAATAAATACTGAGTAGTATAGTTTATAAACATTTCACTTTTTCTTTGCAATTTATATAGTCATATGAATAAGATTAGTACTATGTTAATTGTATCAATACGTATAATTAAATTGTAATGTACTGGTTAACAGATGTATAACTTAATTGGATAAGACTTGGTTGATTATAAAATTAAAATTAAACGATAATTAACAAATTGTAAATTAATGTTCATATTTAGTAATCAAGAAAATAAAAGGATCATAGTCTTAGATTTTTAACATATTACATTTTAAACCAACATTTGTTCAGATAGCGCCCTACTGCTATTCTCCCACATAAATGTTTTATGTTAGAAGGACCAATAAAATTTTAAATTTATTAATCAGTCATAATGATTCGCTTTAGTAGGTTCAACGGAACCGATGCCGAAATCGTAAATGTTTTCATATTTTTAAAGTATTCTGTACTAAAATTTCATCGTAAAGTTTCCATTGAGGGACGAGTCAAACAGAGTAGCTCTTTACAAAGTCGCTACATTGTAGACGACCATTGACGTCTCACTATTGTCCGCATAGGAGTTCATGAAAGCGCTCGAGAGTGGTACACTTACACTGGAGTGTCATTTAGTTGAAAACGTAACCATATACCATATAATACTCATAATGGCCGGAAGTTATTTAACACTGTAATATTCCCTTATATTGATAAATGGGTTGATTAAAAATAATGCCAAATCATGTAGCATATAGTACAGTCACATCTGTTACTCCTAAACATCAAGCTTCACTTTAATTCCTCTTTATTTATTTAACTCTATATATTACACACTTTGAACACATTTTTCAGTTGGACACTTATTCATAGTTGAAGATACTGTAAACCACTACAGAGTATTATTTATATTATTTTAAAAACAAAATACATAAACAAATCACGCATAAATTATACATTACTTCACTTAGTTTAGCTGAAAACATATTAAAATGATATATGACCAAAACTGCTTCTAGTTCTGTGAAATATTCCTTTTAAGTAGGCCTACTATTGGTATAGAATTAACTAAAAATAAATAATTCAACCAGGCTTTTCTTAGAAAACACTAACACATTTCGTAGTCTTTTTTGCATATATGTGTTTAAAAAAATGCTTTACATGCTGATTTATGTAGTAGTCTTTTCCGTGAAATTAAAACTACAATTGTAAAATCAATAAATTATTGAGCATAAATTTTATCTTAAATTTATTAATTTCTTGGTTTATATCGAATCAACGTTGTAGGGTTTCATACAGGAAGGTTTGTTAGGCACGGCGGCGGGAAATCCTGTCAGTCTGGCCAACATCAATACCCCAGTCAATATTGCCAACCGCAGATAAACTATCCTTTTGCAGATAAACTGAATCATCTCGTGCTCTGTGACGTGTATATTCATGGAATCATTTAATAACAGTTTAACTTAATAAGTGGATTAACGTAAGTCCATAACGTTACATGAACTCATATGACACAAATATTTTGAACTAAATTTATTAATAAAAATAATGTACTCCTCTTTTTACTTTAAGATTTTCCTCCACTAAATAGTTAATGTAGATGCTACAAAATTCTACTAATGAGTAATTAATAGATTGACTGAGAAAACCTTTACCCTAGATATGCTATATTTACGACTGTATTTTTTACGTGAGTCGGTATTTATAATAATACCAGTACGTATGTATTAAACTCGTCTAAATGACGATTTAACGTAATTTGAAGTTTTTCTTCTAATAATTATAAATTCTTAGATTTGGAGGAGTAAAAAAATTATTGAGTACATTATTAGTACAAAACTTCACGCAGCTTTAATTTAAAGAATTAAAAAATTAGATCATCAGTGAAAACTCATCATGCTAACCTACTGTAACAAATGTCCAGATTATATAAAAAAGTGTTCATACAGTTTTTAAAAGACGTATTTTATCCGAAACCTTACATAAACAATTGATAAAATAAAACACGTATCCGTTATTTTCTTTATATAGTGAAAGTATATCATAGTGTCTAGCTAACTAACTATGCTAAATAAGTTCCCACAGCCTCATTTAACACATCGTTTTCTCAAAATAATTAGCGACAGCTCAAGAGATCGTTGTAGAGTCAGAATCTGAAATCGCTCGCTGACAAGTCCTTTGACACGAATTAATTATGTGTTATGAACATAGCGAGACATCACTTACACAGAAACGCTAAGACGCTAACTGACATCGCGTTTCAGCACGACAATACATACTCACTGAGAACCTTGCACTTGCAGGTTCGTCAGAGTTTTTAAATTTGGGCCAAATAAATATTCAAACTTACTTGTAGTTTTCAATCAAGAAGGTTTAAGGTGATCTCGAATTTAAATCTCGCCGATCCGAGCTATGCTAATGGCTCTCTGATAATAATTAAATGTATCCTATGATTAGGACATACCTGTGGATTAATTATAGTTTTTTAAAATATGAGGAAAGTCAAGGACGTCAATTTTCAACCGTTATTTACTGTACATCGATAAATACAGTCATTACTGACTTGGAAGTGAAAGCTCAAGTTTGTCTGAGGACGACTAAATTATGGTTTTGACCATAAGGGCTGAAATACGATTCCAGACTGAAGAGCCCTTTCAGTCCGGAGTTGGTCGTGAGAGTGGTGTTGGGGATAAAATGATTCTGTGGGTTGTCATTATTATTATTATTTGTGTTTTGAGATAGTAAGATTAGCAAGAGTACGTTTAAAGACGGGAAAAATTGTTGAACATTTCAATTATCCTCAATGGCTACACGTAAACTTATGTTACAAACCAGACTACAAGTAAATTTAAAGGTTCCCTTCACATTTTTATTTTAATGCCCCCAATCTTTAATGTCAATTCCATTCAATTAACCATCCTCGGTTAAAAGTCACGAAAATAATGATGAATTCAGAATATTTATATTCAAAGTTGTTTAATCCATCGTAAAACAGTTAATTGGTTGAGAAAGAGAATCGAGTTACGTTTATAAACAATTCAGTTAACTGTGGAGACACTTTGCAATTCAAAGCGCGTATTCCAGCTGCCGCTCTCAGATGTCAATACACGTTTATGATTCGTTTTGACAAACAGTTGGATTTTAAACCGTGAAATGAAATCATCAAAAGTCCAATAATAATACATTTTAATTGACGAGGCCTTTCAATATCAAAGATACCATCGTCAGGTCAAATCAACAACATAAACAAACATTTTAATTTTGACATAACAAATCAGCTGTAAAGAATTAAATATGGCAATTTAGTGAAATACTGTAGAGTAAATATAAATTACAATAAATTTCTTAATATTATATAAAAAGAATTCTCACGAAAACGGAGGATTTTGAATTGGTCCGAGATCAATGTTTACTATTAAATTTTCGTATTTTTTAATGAAAAACGTTTCACATGCATCCAATCGATTTAGATTTGTTATTTCTTTTAATAATTTTATGTTTGAAAAACTGTGCCCCTCTTCAATAGCGTGTTTATAATAGCAGATTTTTCAGGGTGGATATTTTTCAGGTTTGCCTTGCGTTCTTTAAATCTGGTTTTGATTTGTATTCTTGTTTTACTAATTTAAATTTTGTTGCATGAATTAAAATTTGTTTGATAAACACCACTTTTGTCTTCTTCCTTTATTATATCTTTTGGGTTGCCGAGGAAATATTTTAATTTATTGTTAGCAGAATGTGAAATATTTATATTAGCATGTTTTTAAAAAATCTTTGGAGCTTTTTTTGTTTGTCTGTTATAATTAAATGGCCTCCATACAATATTTTCTTTTATGATTTATTAGATTGTTCTGGATTGTTTTAAAATTTTCTTCTTCTTATTCCTCACCATTTTGTTAATCAACTCGGCTGAGTATCCATTAAAAACAGATATTTATTTTATAGTATTTAACTCTTTTTTTAATATAAAATTTTATTAAAATACGACAATTTAATAGTAAACAGTGATCTCGATCCAATTAAAAATTCTCCGGTTTTGTGAAAATATTTTTTATATAGTATTAAGAAATGTATTTTAATTTATATTTACTCTGCAGTATTTCACTAAATCACCATATTTTCTTCTTTACAGCTGACTTGTTATGTCAAAATTAAAATGTTTGTTATGTTGTTGATTTGGTCTGACGATGGTATCTTTGATATTGAAAGGCCTAGTCAATTAAAATGTATTATTATTGGAATTTTGATGATTTCATTTCTGAGTTTAAAATTAAAATTAATTTCCAATAATTAGCTCCAAGTAAATTATGGATAAAAAGTTGGATATAAACCCACAACGTTATTTGATTAATGTAATTTTAAGAAAAGTTTAAGAACAGTGAGAACAGAGTAACATAATACAAGTTCAAAGAAAACTAAAATCTTAGGTTATAAATCCAGTCAAAATTGTATGAAAAGTTGCAACAGTTCATAATTTATGTTGGTAAATATTCAATAATAACAGTTGCCTATGTAAAAATATTTAATCATGTACAAATCCGGATTAGGCCTCTTATAAAAACTCAATTAGACCTCTATGTATGTAATTAATTTGTATGTATAAAAAAATAACTATCTCTCTAAGCATCCACATAAGATAAATGTCTAAACAACCCACATAACACCACCTTATATTTGAAAATAGTATAAACTACTTCAAACACAAATTTAATTATTATCTGATCTTAAATACATAGATTACTGGCCAAATTTTATATAGTATTAACAGTGAAAATTCAAAGTGAAAAGTGACATGAGTACTGAAAACCTCAAGAAAGAAAATCATATGTGAATGTATTGTTGGAAGGAGATGGATTTAAGTCTCTTTCATTCTTCTGAGATGGACCGGCCTTTGTGTTAGACATAAAATTTGAGCATCGTCTCAAAATTAATAAACTTCCATTAAATAAGTACAACGGACATATCCAAAGCTCGATATTTTAGTTAGGAGAAGAACCAAGCCATTACGAATATCCCTTTTTATTGTGTGAGGCCAGAAGAGATGGTTTTGGTGAAGCGGATGTCCTTGGTAACATAATTCCAAACTTACCTAGAACCTAGAGACGAACTTATATCAGAATCAGGTGGATGGAGGAGCTTGATTACTGATTATATTAAAATATTCTTCACCAATAGACAATTTAATTCCAAAGAATTTGTAAGAAGAGAACTCTTTAATTTATTGAATAACATTAGTGTAAAATAGGACAGAATTTACTAGGTCTAGAACATCTCATTCAAAATCATGGTCGCCATTCTTTGGTGATGTCAAGCCAAAATTAGTTATTTGAACATTAAAGCGAATTCATATCTTACAATCAAACGATCAGATTTAAAAGATAATTATAAAGAAAATCGAATTTAATAATAAAACAGAATCTAGATTTAAGAAAGAGAGTCTCCACACGAACCTTCTGTTTTTACAACGCCCTGAGATAAAGACTTTCATATTCTCCACAGAACTAAGCCGAGGAGTAATTCACAATTTGTAAAGTTAAATCATATATTTCCCCCTACCTTTGTAACCCATGTTGTTAGTCCCTGGCAATTTTTAACAAGCTGGAATGTGAATTTCGTGAGTAAATAATTATTTTGTTAATTGTACCAGCGAGTTGTTCATATGAGGCAGAAATCGCCATCTTGTTGTAGGTTACTTAGCAACTAAGAGCTAGGAGTATCTTGCCACAGAGCCACTAAAGGAGTAACTCAGAATATAAAAAAACTTCACAGAGTAAGTGAGCAGTTGTAGATTTTAGTCAAAGAGAACAGTATATTCAAGGTGTACATAAAGTCCCGCACGGGTTTAATATGTTTTGAATGATAAGAGATAAATCAATAAGATTTGGTACATCAACACTAGACCTAAAAATCTCCTTTTTGAAGGAACTATCAGTTTTCTGTCATATCATGGGGACGTCCCGCAAGGAGTCAGAAGGAAATTTTAAATAGGAGCATAGGTCAATATAAACATCACTTTAAAGGGATTATCTAGCAGAGTTTAATGCCGCAAACCGCACTAAAAAAGGTTGATCCAGTGAAAATTGGCGGCTGTTCAAAGATTTTACTTGGTTACATTTTATTAGTAGCCACAACCCCATTAAAGCAAAACTGCAACTAAATGAATACTGCAGCTAAATACTACATTATGCCTGTCAATTGAGAAGTGAATTGTGACGTTAGTTATCCTCAAGGGTTACAAATTTGGTCAAAATTTATTGATAACGGGGAAAAACTGGTAACAGTAACTATTAGAAAGATCTTATATTTGTTTTAATAAAACCTTTGAACAGCCGCCATTTTTTACTGGATCAACCTTTTTTAGTGCGGTTTGCGGCATTCAACTCTGCTAGATAAGCCCTTTAATGTGATGTGCATATTGACCTATGCACCTATTTAAGATTTCTTTCTGACTCCTTGCGGGACGTCCTCATGATATTACAGAAAACTGATAGTTCCTTCAAAAAGTAGATTTTTAGGTGTAGTGTTGATGTACCAAATCTTATTGATTTATCTGTTATCGTTCAGAAAATATTAAACCCGTGCGGGACTTTATGTACACCTTGTATGTAAATATTATGAGAGAAATAAATAAATAAAAATCCATGTTATAGCCCCTGAACTGTTGTTTTAGACTAAAATAGGTTGTACATACCTTCCGTCAAACAGTTCATAATGGTGAAGGAGTTCCACTAACGCTGGAGAAACCCCTTCACAATTATCAACTGTTTGACGTAAAGTATGTACAACCTATTTTAGTAAATAAATAAATAATCCATGTTATAGCCCCTGAACTGTTGTTTTAGACTAAAATAGGTTGTACATACCTTCCGTCAAACAGTTCATAATGGTGAAGGAGTTCCACTAACGCTGGAGAAACCCCTTCACAATTATCAACTGTTTGACGTAAAGTATGTACAACCTATTTTAGTAAATAAATAAATAATCCATGTTATAGCCCCTGAACTGTTGTTTTAGACTAAAATAGGTTGTACATACCTTCCGTCAAACAGTTCATAATGGTGAAGGAGTTCCACTAACGCTGGAGAAACCCCTTCACAATTATCAACTGTTTGACGTAAAGTATGTACAACCTATTTTAGTAAATAAATAAATAATCCATGTTATAGCCCCTGAACTGTTGTTTTAGACTAAAATAGGTTGTACATACCTTCCGTCAAACAGTTCATAATGGTGAAGGAGTTCCACTAACGCTGGAGAAACCCCTTCACAATTATCAACTGTTTGACGTAAAGTATGTACAACCTATTTTAGTAAATAAATAAATAATCCATGTTATAGCCCCTGAACTGTTGTTTTAGACTAAAATAGGTTGTACATACCTTCCGTCAAACAGTTCATAATGGTGAAGGAGTTCCACTAACGCTGGAGAAACCCCTTCACAATTATCAACTGTTTGACGTAAAGTATGTACAACCTATTTTAGTAAATAAATAAATAATCCATGTTATAGCCCCTGAACTGTTGTTTTAGACTAAAATAGGTTGTACATACCTTCCGTCAAACAGTTTATAATGGTGAAGGAGTTCCACTAACGCTGGAGAAACCCCTTCACAATTATCAACTGTTTGACGTAAAGTATGTACAACCTATTTTAGTAAATAAATAAATAATCCATGTTATAGCCCCTGAACTGTTGTTTTAGACTAAAATAGGTTGTACATACCTTCCGTCAAACAGTTCATAATGGTGAAGGAGTTCCACTAACGCTGGAGAAACCCCTTCACAATTATCAACTGTTTGACGTAAAGTATGTACAACCTATTTTAGTAAATAAATAAATAATCCATGTTATAGCCCCTGAACTGTTGTTTTAGACTAAAATAGGTTGTACATACCTTCCGTCAAACAGTTCATAATGGTGAAGGAGTTCCACTAACGCTGGAGAAACCCCTTCACAATTATCAACTGTTTGACGTAAAGTATGTACAACCTATTTTAGTAAATAAATAAAGGTAAATAATAAAAAGTCAATAAAAACAAAGAAAAGGTAGGTGGAGTTTTCAAAGTAAGCAATGTTAAATAAATAAAACAGGCTACAGGCCCGCTATTGATAACATAACAGTGCATTTAATATGGTAAGAGGAAAGGATACAGTTTGACTCTATAACATCAAGCAAGAAATCTGACTGGCAGAATCGGAACATTCAGTGCCATTTGCCGAGCATTTTCCACCCAATTGACTGTTCTGAATATGTTGCATTGTCTCAGCAACTGAGAACTTGGATAAAAGTATAAACTTCTGTACATATATTTGGTTTTGTTTTACTTTACACGTTAAACGTTTTTATTAATGGTTTATTTCTGATTTCGTGAAAGCAGAATATGTTGACACGCTTTTTACACAAGTTTACAAATACAAAGTTTAAAGTTAATGAATACTTAAAATAACAATAATTTTGTCGAACGTCTTTCTTATAAACATTATCTCAAAAGTAATGACTTAGAATTATATTAGAGTTAAAAAAAAATATATATATAAAACAATTTGTGAACGCAACTATTTATTTACTAACTTATATTTGCATGTATGTATCACGTCCAATTCATCCACTTTTTATTAAACTTTATTATCCTGGATTAAAAACTCCCTGTACTTATAGATTTTAATTTTAAAACGGCTTGTTACGAAATACAGTTGAAGGAGGAAGTTAAACTGAAATGGATTAAGCCTACTCAAAAATGAAATTTAAAAAAGAAAAGTTCAAGGTTTCATAATACATTTTAATCACTGTAACCAAGACAACCTTCAACATGATCAAAACTATAAAAAAATCAGAAATAATATTATAAACATAAACAACAAACCAACAATCAACAACTAGTTGACCAATAATCAGCTGATTACATATTTGAACAAACCATGATATTTCAATAGACCGGAAAAGTGCTCTCTGATTGTAATCACTCTATAAATATATCATAAAATACAAATAACACAGGAAAGTGTAATGCACGATACAAGTATCAATTTGCGTCAGCGAGATTTTTGAGGACAACAGTAAAAACTCTCAAAGTTGTGGGCACCCCGGAAATTAACCGTGACCTCGTTTTCGAAATCCAAAATTCTAACCGTTAGGCCAGCGAGGCGGACAAAAACCTGGTTTTGAGCAAGAGTAGTAGTTAAATGTAAGAAGGTGGAAAGGAAATTATGTGCAAAGCGCCGACGGCACTTGCTTGCTTAATGAGGTGGCCCTTATGTGTCGGTGGATAGTTACGTTGATGACATTTCGCGCAGAGTTCCCATTTAATCTATTGAACACCCCTTTCTGTACTATAGTCACAAGGTCCGCACACAAGGCGCCGACCGATGATGACTGTATAACCACGATCTAGTGACAAGTGTCCTCGCATAGGTTATTAATCAGTAATGAAAGAAAGAGCATCTACATAACACCACGTCACAGATGCCACAGTTAGGCTACAACACAGTCCACAGTTTATACCATGGGATGTAATGCCGTTAGGACGTGGTTTGTTGATTTACAAAAAATTGTGCTATATTTCTGATTGTCTTCAGATTTGTTGGAATCACACATTTGGTTTTATTCTAATTTGTAAGTGTTTATTATTATTTGTATTTATAAAGAATTAAAACAGTTTGTTTTTTTATCACGCGTATATAGTATAAAAGGTCCGCGAATGACAGATTGAGTAATATTTCAATTTCACTATTGCTATCGAGCGTGTCTTTATTATTAGTGAAGCATAAACATATAAGTTTTGCTACATATATAAATAGGTTGACATAATCATGTGTTAGAGTTCGACTTGTCTCTTTAGCAGACCTGAGAAAACGGTCCCACAAAAATGTCTTAACCCATTAATGTATGGATTTTGCAAATTCTACTTTTAATTCAGTAAAGTACGTTGCCATAAATCGCTTCCGTTGGCATAACGTCATGGCTGAAAGGGATTTATAAATAAATGTAATTATCACTTCATGTTACCTTTGCAACCGGAGTGTTGCCGGTGATATAGGATGCTGAGGCTTAACGTGACCTAGCAACAGAAATACTCATGGTCTTAACTCTTAATTAAAAGGTGTTGGAGCAATAATGCAAAAGATTTATCAAACCACATGAATACTTTTTCAACCAAATACACTTACAATGACTTAGGTATTGGTTTTTAATTATTAATAATAATATTACTACTCGATAAACGACGTGTTCTTGATCTTACACGCACGAATACGCTGCTTTCCGCTGCAGAGTTAAAAATCATCATGGAGTTGTAAAGTTTTATTAATTGACCCTGCCAATGTAATTACCTGAGTGAGGTGCGAATCCTTTTT
Source organism: Allygus modestus (assembly GCA_963675035.1). NCBI lineage: Eukaryota > Metazoa > Arthropoda > Insecta > Hemiptera > Cicadellidae > Allygus > Allygus modestus. The sequence goes on from OY776111.1 coordinate 18,667,018, forward strand.
AAAAGATTTACGAAATACGAAAATACGCAATTGTTGAATGGGAACAATTTTCGGGTCAGTTTTGGTCGCTTTAAACTTCCTATACGGCATAACCCATCTACATTTCACCATACAGAAGCCAAACATTTAATTACTGATCAGAAATATTCTCGACTGTTTAAAAGCTTAATTGATTACTAATACTTAAATAAAACCCCACAACTCCTTTACCAAGAGTAACAACCAATAAATATATTCTATAATCAGTCATGTGTATGTATGGATGGAGTATGTTACACCCCCATAAAAAGATAAACATAAAAACAAATTAAACCATGTGACAAATATCTAAGCTTTGTATTTCCATTTATTCTACACACTGACCGATTTTTCGCATATTCACAACATGATCGTAACGGAGATACGCGTCAGTGGTTGCTCGTCTCCCCAGTGTAATTTCCCGTATAATGCAACACAGCTGGCGGGGAAGATTGGAGCGACGAGGATTGGAATTTTGTTTCCACGTGTGATCAAAAACAAATAACAGGCTTTGGTGTGATTTATGTGAAATTATAAATCCGGTGCGATTCCTAATCTCGGGGTTTTATTTTCATAATTATTTAGTTAGGTGTAAAATTTCATTATTTAATTTTCAGGAATTTTGTAAAATTAGTAGTAATAAGTATCTAGTAGTATTTGTTGGTTTTCAAACATCATATTTAAAAATATTATTTAAATCGATTGGTGAAACTCTGCTTTATTAATATATATTAATATTTATAGTTTAAATAGTTTAAAAACGATTGGTAAATATCTTCCAAATCAGATAGGTACTATTTTAAACCAAGGTATATTTAGATAGTAGATACAAACCTCTTTCAAAACTACGTATGATTCAGAGTTATGTGAGTTTTAATGTAAATTAAAATGTCATTAGTAAAAAGAAGGTAAACGATTTTCAGCTATCTTAACTTATCTCGCAAATTTCACAATATAAAACCAAAACTTTGTTTTGGTCTTCAATGTAAAAAACAATTAACGTAATTATAATGTTTTTTACAACTTGTTGATATTTAAAAACCTATAATGCTTTTGTTATGTAGTGTATTTATTTATATTTAATCCAAACTACTGTGAGTCTGTCTTAGTATATCAGGAGAAATATTATAAGATCAATCATTTAATGGTTGCCTAAACGCTAAGTTGATCTTAATATTTGATGTAAAAATATTAGACTGATAGTGGTGAACAACTAAACGATATATAACACATAAATGGTTGGTTGTGTTGCTTTATAATGTAGTATCCGATTTTTAGGAGTTCAATACCATTATCATTAAATTTATAACGAAGAACAACAGAATACTCGTAGAGCATCTTTGAGTGAGAATGCTTTAAGTATATTCAAGATAAAGGTTTTGAACCCTGAACCGTCGGCTCTTCATGCCTTGGTAACGAGGTCATACCTCACACCTCATTAATTTGAGGGTACATTCAATGTGGCAACCTTTAGCAGATGTTATTGTAAAGAATGTAAAAAAAGTTATAACAAGCAGATTTTAGTTTAATTTTTTAATTTCTTTTCACTATTACACGATAAAACGAATAACAATAAAATCTAATGTTAATTTTCGGGGTGGGTGAAACTAAAAATTTAAAATGTCGAAAGACATTAGTTTTCATCTTTATTTAATACTTTGCTAATGAGATTTTAAAACCTTTTGACTTGTAATTTTATAAATGCAACTAAGTATTATATTTGTTAAAAGAAAATTACCTACATAAACGTTTGCCCGAAAATATTATAGGTATATCCAAAGTAAAAACTCTTTGTAAAAAGATTTGTTTATGCCAAGTAGGATTGAATGCGATAATATCGGGAATAGAAAGTGTTCTCATTGATTCCAACACTGTAGAACTGATTCGGCCTCGTATGAATCGAACGTTTCATTAGTTAAAAGCAAGTCTCACTGCTAAGCCCCGGCGCGGGTCCGCGGTGTTAGTGGCCGCTGCCGTATCCGGATATCTGCGGCTTTAAGGTACGATTGATCTGCGGGTGTTTGTGTTACAAAGCAAGTCTCACTGCTAAGCCCCGGCGCGAGACCGCGGTGTTAGTGGCCGCTGCCGTATCCGGATATCTGCGGCTTTAAGGTACGATTGATCTGCGGGTGTTTGTGTTACAAAGCAAGTCTCACTGCTAAGCCCCGGCGCGAGTCCGCGGTGTTAGTGGACGCTGCCGTATCCGGATATCTGCGGCTTTAAGGTACGATTGATCTGCGGGTGTTTGTGTTACAAAGCAAGTCTCACTGCTAAGCCCCGGCGCGAGTCCGCGGTGTTAGTGGCCGCTGCAGTATCCAGATATCTGCGGCTTTAAGGTACGATTGATCTGCGGGTGTTTGTGTTACAAAGCAAGTCTCACTGCTAAGCCCCGGCGCGAGTCCGCGGTGTTAGTGGCCGCTGCCGTATCCGGATATCTGCGGCTTGAAGGTACGATTGATCTGCGGCCGTTCGTGTTACAAAGCAAGTCTCACTGTTAAGCCCCGGCGCGGGTCCGCGGTGTTAGTGGCCGCTGCCGTATCCGGATATCTGCGGCTTGAAGGTACGATTGATCTGCGGCCGTTCGTGTTACAAAGCAAGTCTCACTGTTAAGCCCCGGCGCGGGTCCGCGGTGTTAGTGGCCGCTGCCGTATCCGGATATCTGCGGCTGAAGGTACGATTGATCTGCGGCTGTTTGTGATACAAAGCACACACTCGGACCTGGTGCGGGTATGTGGGCCATGAATACGAGGGAAACAGTATCTTAGCATGATAACAAATTGATAACGAAGTAAGAAATAGGCTACTTAATCTTGGATATAAAGATCACTACTTTTAAGTGATGTTAACAACGTAGCTGCTACAATAAATTGGACAAATAATGTTATAATCAATATTCATTGGGTAAATTTACCCATGAATTACAAGTTAAGCATAAATCTAGTAATTAGTAGTTTTAACTCTACACATTGCATCCACTTTAATATAATTAAATTGACCTTTTTGACATCATCTAAGTTTGTCAGTTAGTGACTCTTCGATTTGGTGGGTCATAACCAAATTAGGACAATGAATTTGGGTGGGAGCTCTTAAGCTAAATTACTAAATTTTGAGTTATACAGTATAAGTTTAACAACTCTATTATAGTACATTAAGTACGATGAGCAATTTTTACGCTTAGTTCTTAAAAGAAAATCCTAATTTTTCGATTGTGCAATCTACAATACGGCACTGACTATTGATTGCATTTTTCATTAAGTATAGACGATCAAGTTACTTAATTTTCATAATATAGAGATCATGAAACCACAGCTAATTTTATTAGTAACTACAGTTTTTGTAAAACATTACCTTAGCAAAATAAAAACTGTGATAACGAAGTAAAAAACAGGCTTCATAATCTTACATCTAAAGATTCGCTATTTTTAAGTGATATTGACACGTAGTGGCCACAATAAATTGGACAAATAATTGTATAATATTCATTCTGAGTAAATATACCCACAAATATTACAATTAAAGCTTAAATATACTATTTTGTAGATTTTATTCAAACGTTGCTCCTATTTTTATATAGTTAAATTAACCTTCTATTTATCGAGCCAGCATGAGAGTTTTGGGTATGTAATACTCCGTTATTATGACCGAACTACAGTCCTAAGTTTGGGAGCTCTCAACTAGGAGTCATTACTCATCTAATGGCTGGATATTGGGATGACGGTAGAAATTGAAGACTGTCATCCATTTATTCACTATTAGACCATTAGTTCAATTCGTAAAGTAATCTTCATTCAGTAAAAAATGCATTCTAATTATTTAATGTGAAATTATTTTAACAAAAGACGCTGTCTGCTGCTAAATAACAAAGTACCCATGAGGGGACACAATTTACTTCATTACCGTTGCAACCGAACTAAAACTGCATAAATTCTACTAATATTCACTTGGGACAGAACCTTCTCATGAAAGGTTATCATAATGGGTCTTCGTGAAATAGTCCTAATGAAAACGTACTGTCAATAAATACTGAGTAGTATAGTTTATAAACATTTCACTTTTTCTTTGCAATTTATATAGTCATATGAATAAGATTAGTACTATGTTAATTGTATCAATACGTATAATTAAATTGTAATGTACTGGTTAACAGATGTATAACTTAATTGGATAAGACTTGGTTGATTATAAAATTAAAATTAAACGATAATTAACAAATTGTAAATTAATGTTCATATTTAGTAATCAAGAAAATAAAAGGATCATAGTCTTAGATTTTTAACATATTACATTTTAAACCAACATTTGTTCAGATAGCGCCCTACTGCTATTCTCCCACATAAATGTTTTATGTTAGAAGGACCAATAAAATTTTAAATTTATTAATCAGTCATAATGATTCGCTTTAGTAGGTTCAACGGAACCGATGCCGAAATCGTAAATGTTTTCATATTTTTAAAGTATTCTGTACTAAAATTTCATCGTAAAGTTTCCATTGAGGGACGAGTCAAACAGAGTAGCTCTTTACAAAGTCGCTACATTGTAGACGACCATTGACGTCTCACTATTGTCCGCATAGGAGTTCATGAAAGCGCTCGAGAGTGGTACACTTACACTGGAGTGTCATTTAGTTGAAAACGTAACCATATACCATATAATACTCATAATGGCCGGAAGTTATTTAACACTGTAATATTCCCTTATATTGATAAATGGGTTGATTAAAAATAATGCCAAATCATGTAGCATATAGTACAGTCACATCTGTTACTCCTAAACATCAAGCTTCACTTTAATTCCTCTTTATTTATTTAACTCTATATATTACACACTTTGAACACATTTTTCAGTTGGACACTTATTCATAGTTGAAGATACTGTAAACCACTACAGAGTATTATTTATATTATTTTAAAAACAAAATACATAAACAAATCACGCATAAATTATACATTACTTCACTTAGTTTAGCTGAAAACATATTAAAATGATATATGACCAAAACTGCTTCTAGTTCTGTGAAATATTCCTTTTAAGTAGGCCTACTATTGGTATAGAATTAACTAAAAATAAATAATTCAACCAGGCTTTTCTTAGAAAACACTAACACATTTCGTAGTCTTTTTTGCATATATGTGTTTAAAAAAATGCTTTACATGCTGATTTATGTAGTAGTCTTTTCCGTGAAATTAAAACTACAATTGTAAAATCAATAAATTATTGAGCATAAATTTTATCTTAAATTTATTAATTTCTTGGTTTATATCGAATCAACGTTGTAGGGTTTCATACAGGAAGGTTTGTTAGGCACGGCGGCGGGAAATCCTGTCAGTCTGGCCAACATCAATACCCCAGTCAATATTGCCAACCGCAGATAAACTATCCTTTTGCAGATAAACTGAATCATCTCGTGCTCTGTGACGTGTATATTCATGGAATCATTTAATAACAGTTTAACTTAATAAGTGGATTAACGTAAGTCCATAACGTTACATGAACTCATATGACACAAATATTTTGAACTAAATTTATTAATAAAAATAATGTACTCCTCTTTTTACTTTAAGATTTTCCTCCACTAAATAGTTAATGTAGATGCTACAAAATTCTACTAATGAGTAATTAATAGATTGACTGAGAAAACCTTTACCCTAGATATGCTATATTTACGACTGTATTTTTTACGTGAGTCGGTATTTATAATAATACCAGTACGTATGTATTAAACTCGTCTAAATGACGATTTAACGTAATTTGAAGTTTTTCTTCTAATAATTATAAATTCTTAGATTTGGAGGAGTAAAAAAATTATTGAGTACATTATTAGTACAAAACTTCACGCAGCTTTAATTTAAAGAATTAAAAAATTAGATCATCAGTGAAAACTCATCATGCTAACCTACTGTAACAAATGTCCAGATTATATAAAAAAGTGTTCATACAGTTTTTAAAAGACGTATTTTATCCGAAACCTTACATAAACAATTGATAAAATAAAACACGTATCCGTTATTTTCTTTATATAGTGAAAGTATATCATAGTGTCTAGCTAACTAACTATGCTAAATAAGTTCCCACAGCCTCATTTAACACATCGTTTTCTCAAAATAATTAGCGACAGCTCAAGAGATCGTTGTAGAGTCAGAATCTGAAATCGCTCGCTGACAAGTCCTTTGACACGAATTAATTATGTGTTATGAACATAGCGAGACATCACTTACACAGAAACGCTAAGACGCTAACTGACATCGCGTTTCAGCACGACAATACATACTCACTGAGAACCTTGCACTTGCAGGTTCGTCAGAGTTTTTAAATTTGGGCCAAATAAATATTCAAACTTACTTGTAGTTTTCAATCAAGAAGGTTTAAGGTGATCTCGAATTTAAATCTCGCCGATCCGAGCTATGCTAATGGCTCTCTGATAATAATTAAATGTATCCTATGATTAGGACATACCTGTGGATTAATTATAGTTTTTTAAAATATGAGGAAAGTCAAGGACGTCAATTTTCAACCGTTATTTACTGTACATCGATAAATACAGTCATTACTGACTTGGAAGTGAAAGCTCAAGTTTGTCTGAGGACGACTAAATTATGGTTTTGACCATAAGGGCTGAAATACGATTCCAGACTGAAGGGCCCTTTCAGTCCGGAGTTGGTCGTGAGAGTGGTGTTGGGGATAAAATGATTCTGTGGGTTGTCATTATTATTATTATTTGTGTTTTGAGATAGTAAGATTGACAAGAGTACGTTTAAAGACGGGAAAAATTGTTGAACATTTCAATTATCCTCAATGGCTACACGTAAACTTATGTTACAAACCAGACTACAAGTAAATTTAAAGGTTCCCTTCACATTTTTATTTTAATGCCCCCAATCTTTAATGTCAATTCCATTCAATTAACCATCCTCGGTTAAAAGTCACGAAAATAATGATGAATTCAGAATATTTATATTCAAAGTTGTTTAATCCATCGTAAAACAGTTAATTGGTTGAGAAAGAGAATCGAGTTACGTTTATAAACAATTCAGTTAACTGTGGAGACACTTTGCAATTCAAAGCGCGTATTCCAGCTGCCGCTCTCAGATGTCAATACACGTTTATGATTCGTTTTGACAAACAGTTGGATTTTAAACCGTGAAATGAAATCATCAAAAGTCCAATAATAATACATTTTAATTGACGAGGCCTTTCAATATCAAAGATACCATCGTCAGGTCAAATCAACAACATAAACAAACATTTTAATTTTGACATAACAAATCAGCTGTAAAGAATTAAATATGGCAATTTAGTTAAATACTGTAGAGTAAATATAAATTACAATAAATTTCTTAATATTATATAAAAAGAATTCTCACGAAAACGGAGGATTTTGAATTGGTCCGAGATCAATGTTTACTATTAAATTTTCGTATTTTTTAATGAAAAACGTTTCACATGCATCCAATCGATTTAGATTTGTTATTTCTTTTAATAATTTTATGTTTGAAAAACTGTGCCCCTCTTCAATAGCGTGTTTACAATAACAGATTTTTCAGGGTGGATATTTTTCAGGTTTGCCTTGCGTTCTTTAAATCTGGTTTTGATTTTTATTCTTGTTTTACCAATTTAAATTTTGTTGCATGAATTAAAATTTGTTTGATAAACACCACTTTTGTCTTCTTCCTTTATTATATCTTTTGGGTTGCCGAGGAAATATTTTAATTTATTGTTAGCAGAATGTGAAATATTTATATTAGCATGTTTTTAAAAAATCTTTGGAGCTTTTTTTGTTTGTCTGTTATAATTAAATGGCCTCCATACAATATTTTATTGTATGATTTATTAGATTGTTCTGGATTGTTTTAAAATTTTCTTCTTCTTATTCCTCACCATTTTGTCAATCAACTCGGCTGAGTATCCATTAAAAACAGATATTTATTTTATAGTATTTAACTCTTTTTTTTAATATAAAATGTTATCAAAATACGACAATTTAATAGTAAACAGTGATCTCGATCCAATTAAAAATTCTCCGGTTTTGTGAAAATATTTTTTATATAGTATTAAGAAATGTATTTTAATTTATATTTACTCTGCAGTATTTCACTAAATTACCATATTTTCTTCTTTACAGCTGAATTGTTATGTCAAAATTAAAATGTTTGTTATGTTGTTGATTTGGTCTGACGATGGTATCTTTGATATTGAAAGGCCTAGTCAATTAAAATGTATTATTATTGGAATTTTGATGATTTAATTTCACAGTTTAAAATTAAAATTAGTTTCCAATAATTAGCTCCAAGTAAATTATGGATAAAAAGTTGGATATAAACCCACAACGTTATTTGATTAATGTAATTTTAAGAACAGTTTAAGAACAGTGAGAACAGAGTAACATAACACAAGTTCAAAGAAAACTAAAATCTTAGGTTATAAATCCAGTCAAAATTGTATGAAAAGTTGCAACAGTTCATAATTTATGTTGGTAAATATTCAATAATAACAGTTGCCTATGTAAAAATATTTAATCATGTACAAATCCGGATTAGGCCTCTTATAAAAACTCAATTAGACCTCTATGTACGTAATAAATTTGTATGTATAAAAAATAACTATCTATCTAAGCATCCACATAAGATAAATGTCTAAACAACCCACATAACACCACCTTATATTTGAAAATAGTATAAACTACTTCAAACACAAATTTAATTATTATCTGATTTTAAAGACATAGATTACTGGCCAAATTTTATATAGTATTAACAGTGAAAATTCAAAGTGAAAAGTGACATGAGTACTGAAAATCTCAAGAAAGAAAATATTATGTGAATGTATTGTTGGAAGGAGATGGATTTAAGTCTCTTTCATTCTTCTGAGACGGACCGGCCTTTGTGTTAGACATAAAATTTGAGCATCGTCTCAAATTTAATAAACTTCCATTAAATAAGTACAACGGACATATCCAAAGCTCAATCTTAGTTAGAAAAACCAAATAACCAAAATAACCAAATCTTAGTTAGGAGAAGAACCAAGCCATTACGAATATCCCTTTTTATTGTGTGAGGCCAGAAGAGATGGTTTTGGTGAAGCGAATGCCCTTGGTAAAACATAATTCCAAACTTACCTAGAACCTAGAGACGAACTTATATCAGAATCAGGTGGATGGAGGAGCTTCATTACTGATTATATTAAAATATTCTTCAACAATAGACAATTTAATTCCAAAGAATTTGTAAGAAGAGAACTCTTTAATTTATTTAATAACATCAGTGAAAATAGGACAGAATTTACTAGGTCTAGAACATCTCATTCAAAATCATGGTCGCCATTCTTTGGTGATGCCAAGCCAAAATTAGTTATTTGAACATTAAAGCAAATTCATATCTTACAATCAAACGATCAGATTTAAAAGATAATTATAAAGAAAATCGAATTTAATAATAAAACAGAATCTAGATTTAAGAAAGAGAGTCTCCACACGAACCTTCTGTTCTTACAACGCCCTGAGATAAAGACTTTCATATTCTCCACAGAACTAAGCCGAGGAGTATTTCACAATTTGTAAAGTTAAATCATATATTTCCCCCTACCTTTGTAACCCATGTTGTTAGTCCCTGGTAATTTGTAACAAGCTGGAATGTGAATTTCGTGAGTAAATAATTATTTTGTTAATTGTACCAGCGAGTTGTTCATATGAGGCAGAACTCGCCATCTTGTTGTAGGTTACTTAGCAACTAAGAGCTAGGAGTATCTTGCCACAGAGCCACTAAAGTAGTAACTCAGAATATAAAAAAACTTCACAGAGTAAGTGAGCAGTTGTAGATTTTAGTCAAAGAGAACAGTATATTCAAGGTGTACATAAAGTCCCGCACGGGTTTAATATGTTTTGAATGATAAGAGATAAATCAATAAGATTTGGTACATCAACACTAGACCTAAAAATCTCCTTTTTGAAGGAACTATCAGTTTTCTGTCATATCATGGGGACGTCCCGCAAGGAGTCAGAAGGAAATTTTAAATAGGAGCATAGGTCAATATGCACATCACTTTAAAGGGATTATCTAGCAGAGTTTAATGCCGCAAACCGCACTAAAAAAGGTTGATCCAGTGAAAATTGGCGGCTGTTCAAAGATTTTACTTGGTTACATTTTATTAGTAGCCACAACCCCATTAAAGCAAAACTGCAACTAAATGAATACTGCAGCTAAATACTACATTATGCCTGTCAATAGAGAAGTGAATTATGACGTTAGTTATCCTCAAGGGTTACAAATTTGGTCAACATTTATTGATAACGGGGAAAAACTGGTAACAGTAACTATTAGAAAGATCTTATATTTGTTTTAATAAAACCTTTGAACAGCCGCCATTTTTTACTGGATCAACCTTTTTTAGTGCGGTTTGCGGCATTCAACTCTGCTAGATAAGCCCTTTAATGTGATGTGCATATTGACCTATGCACCTATTTAAGATTTCTTTCTGACTCCTTGCGGGACGTCCCCATGATATTACAGAAAACTGATAGTTCCTTCAAAAAGTAGATTTTTAGGTGTAGTGTTGATGTACCAAATCTTATTGATTTATCTTGTATGTAAATATTATGAGAGAATTAAATAAATAAAAATCCATGTTATAGCCCCTGAACTGTTGTTTTAGACTAAAATAGGTTGTACATACCTTCCGTCAAACAGTTCATAATGGTGAAGGAGTTCCACTAACGCTGGAGAAACCCCTTCACAATTATGAACTGTTTGACGGAAAGTATGTACAACCTATTTTAGTAAATAAATAAATAATCCATGTTATAGCCCCTGAACTGTTGTTTTAGACTAAAATAGGTTGTACATACCTTCCGTCAAACAGTTTATAATGGTGAAGGAGTTCCACTAACGCTGGAGAAACCCCTTCACAATTATGAACTGTTTGACGTAAAGTATGTACAACCTATTTTAGTAAATAAATAAATAATCCATGTTATAGCCCCTGAACTGTTGTTTTAGACTAAAATAGGTTGTACATACCTTCCGTCAAACAGTTCATAATGGTGAAGGAGTTCCACTAACGCTGGAGAAACCCCTTCACAATTATGAACTGTTTGACGTAAAGTATGTACAACCTATTTTAGTAAATAAATAAATAATCCATGTTATAGCCCCTGAACTGTTGTTTTAGACTAAAATAGGTTGTACATACCTTCCGTCAAACAGTTCATAATGGTGAAGGAGTTCCACTAACGCTGGAGAAACCCCTTCACAATTATGAACTGTTTGACGGAAAGTATGTACAACCTATTTTAGTAAATAAATAAAAATCCATGTTATAGCCCCTGAACTATTGTTTTAGACTAAAATAGGTTGTACATACCTTCCGTCAAACAGTTCATAATGGTGAAGGAGTTCCACTAACGCTGGAGAAACCCCTTCACAATTATGAACTGTTTGACGTAAAGTATGTACAACCTATTTTAGTAAATAAATAAATAATCCATGTTATAGCCCCTGAACTGTTGTTTTAGACTAAAATAGGTTGTACATACCTTCCGTCAAACAGTTCATAATGGTGAAGGAGTTCCACTAACACTGGAGAAACCCCTTCACAATTATGAACTGTTTGACGTAAAGTATGTACAACCTATTTTAGTAAATAAATAAATAATCCATGTTATAGCCCCTGAACTGTTGTTTTAGACTAAAATAGGTTGTACATACCTTCCGTCAAACAGTTCATAATGGTGAAGGAGTTCCACTAACGCTGGAGAAACCCCTTCACAATTATGAACTGTTTGACGGAAAGTATGTACAACCTATTTTAGTAAATAAATAAATAATCCATGTTATAGCCCCTGAACTGTTGTTTTAGACTAAAATAGGTTGTACATACCTTCCGTCAAACAGTTCATAATGGTGAAGGAGTTCCACTAACGCTGGAGAAACCCCTTCACAATTATGAACTGTTTGACGTAAAGTATGTACAACCTATTTTAGTAAATAAATAAAGGTAAATAATAAAAAGTCAATAAAAACAAAGAAAAGGTAGGTGGAGTTTTCAAAGTAAGCAATGTTAAATAAATAAAACAGGCTACAGGCCCGCTATTGATAACATAACAGTGCATTTAATATGGTAAGAGGAAAGGATACAGTTTGACTCTATAACATCAAGCAAGAAATCTGACAAGCAAGAATCGGAACATTCAGTGCCATTTGCCGAGCATTTTCCACCCAATTGACTGTTCTGAATATGTTGCATTGTCTCAGCAACTGAGAACTTGGATAAAAGTATAAACTTCTGTACATATATTTGGTTTTGTTTTACTTTACACGTTAAACGTTTTTATTAATGGATTTATTTCTGATTTCGTGAAAGCAGAATATGTTGACACGCTTTTTACACAAGTTTACAAATACAAAGTTTAAAGTTAATGAATACTTAAAATAACAATAATTTTGTCGAACGTCTTTCTTATATACATTATCTCAAAAGTAATGACTTAGAATTATATTAGAGTTAAAAATATATATATAAAAAACAATTTGTGAACGCAACTATTTATTTACTAACTTATATTTGCATGTATGTATCACGTCCAATTCATCCACTTTTTATTAAACTTTATTATCCTGGATTAAAAACTCCCTGTACTTATAGATTTTAATTTTAAAACGGCTTGTTACGAAATACAGTTGAAGGAGGAAGTTAAACTCAAATGGATTAAGCCTACTCAAAAATTAAATTTAAAAAGGAAAAGTTCAAGGTTTCATAATACATTTTAATCACTGTAACCAAGACAACCTTCAACATGATCATAACTATAAAAAAATCAGAAATAATATTATAAACATAAACAACAACAAAACTAGTTGACCAATAATCAGCTGATTACATATTTGAACAAACCATGATATTTCAATAGACTACCGGAAAAGTGCTCTCTGATTATAATCACTCTATAAATATATCATAAAATACAAATAACACAGGAAAGTGTAATGCACGATACAAATATCAATTTGCGTCAGCGAGATTTTTGAGGACAACAGTGAAAAACTCTCAAAGTTGTGGGCACCCCGGAAATTAACCGTGACCTCGTTTTCGAAATCCAAAATTCTAACCGTTAGGCCAGCGAGGCGGACAAAAACCTGGTTTTGAGCAAGTAGTTAAATGTAAGAAGGTGGAAAGGAAATTATGTGCAAAGCGCCGACGGCACTTGCTTGGTTAATGAGGTGGCCCTTATGTGTCGGTGGATAGTTACGTTGATGACATTTCGCGCAGAGTTCCCATTTAATCTATTGAACACCCCTTTCTGTACTATAGTCACAAGGTCCGCACACAAGGCGCCGACCGATGATGACTGTATAACCACGATCTAGTGACAAGTGTCCTCGCATAGGTTATTAATCAGTAATGAAAGAAAGAGCATCTACATAACACCACGTCACAGATGCCACAGTTAGGCTACAACACAGTCCACAGTTTATACCATGGGATGTAATGCCGTTAGGACGTGGTTTGTTGATTTACAAAAAATTGTGCTATATTTCTGATTGTCTTCAGATTTGTTGGAATCACACATTTGGTTTTATTCTAATTTGTAAGTGTTTATTATTATTTGTATTTATAAAGAATTAAAACAGTTTGTTTTTTATCACGCGTATATAGTATAAAAGGTCCGCGAATGACAGATTGAGTAATATTTCAATTTCACTATTGCTATCGAGCGTGTCTTTATTATTAGTGAAGCATAAACATATAAGTTTTGCTACATATATAAATAGGTTGTCATAATCATGCATTAGAGTTCGACTTGTCTCTTTAGCAGACCTGAGAAAACGATCCCACAAAAATGTCTTAACCCATTAATGTATGGATTTTGCAAATTCTACTTTTAATTCAGTAAAGTACGTTGCCATAAATCGCTTCCGTTGGCATAACATCATGGCTGAAAGGGATTTATAAATAAATGCAATTTATCACTTCATGTTACCTTTGCAACCGGAGTGTTGCCGGTGATATGGGATGCTGAGGCTTAACGTGACCTAGCAACAGAAATACTCATGGTCTCAACTCTTAATTAAAAGGTGTTGGAGCAATAATGCAAAAGATTTATCAAACCACATGAATACTTTTTCAACCAATTACACTTACAATGACTTAGGTATTGGTTTTTAATTATTAATAATAATATTACTACTCGATAAACGACGTGTTCTTGATCTTAAACGCACGAATACGCTGCTTTCCGCTGTAGAGTTAAAAATCATCATGGAGTTGTAAAGTTTTATTAACTGACCCTGCCAACGTAATTACCTGAGTGAGGTGCGAATCCTTTTTAAAAGATTTACGAAATACGAAAATACGCAATTGTTGAATTGGAACAATTTCCGGGTCAGTTTTGGTCGCTTTAAACTTCCTATACGGCATAACCCATCTACATTTCACCATACAGAAGCCAAACATTTAATTACTGATCAGAAATATTCTCGACTGTTTAAAAGCTTAATTGATTACTAATACTTAAATAAAACCCCACAACTCCTTTACCAAGAGTAACAACCAATAAATATATTCTATAATCAGTCATGTGTATGTATGGATGGAGTATGTTACACCCCCATAAAAAGATAAACATAAAAACAAATTAAACCATGTGACAAATATCTAAGCTTTGTATTTCCATTTATTCTACACACTGACCGATTTTTCGCATATTCACAACATGATCGTAACGGAGATACGCGTCAGTGGTTGCTCGTCTCCCCGGTGTGTAATTTCCCGTATAATGCAACACAGCTGGCGGGGAAGATTGGAGCGACGAGGATTGGAATTTTGTTTCCACGTGTGATCACAAACAAATAACAGGTTTTGGTGCGACTGGTATGATATTATAAACTGATGGAAACACTAATCTAGAGATTTAGTTTTAATTATTATTTCTTAAAGTTTAAAAATGTATTTCTAACTTTAATTGGTTCTATAAAATTACTAATAAAAGTATGTACGTAGTTGTTTGAGCTAAAATTTAAAAACAACAATCGAGAACCGTTTTAGAGGAAAAAGGGTTTAATGTATATTCAAGATAAAGGTCATGAGCACTGAGATGCCGGCCCTTCATGTCGTAGTAACGAGGTTATGCCTCACACCTCATTAATTTGAAGAAACATTCAATGTGGTGACCTTAGCAAACGTTACTGTAAAAAATGTAAAAATAGTGTTAACAAGCAGATGTTAGTTTCATTTTTGAATCTGTTATTACTATTATTATAAACTTATTATATATCTTAGTTCTAGAAATGAAATATAATAGTGAATTATGTTAAACTGTAGCCTTGTCAAGGATTTTCAAAATTTAAAGGCTGGAAAAAATTTAATTTAATTGTAGTCGCCGAAACCTGAAAAACAAATACTATTTCTAAAGGCACTAGAGTTTTGTCATGATAATTAAACAGAAATACAGGGTATTTTCCACAAATTTGAACTATCAAATTTACAGAAATCTCTGTTTTAATATCCTCTATTTGTCAATGGATTTACACAGTAGTACATAAATTTACTGTAAATACAATTTAAAAAAGAAATATTAGTTTTTAATTTGCTGTTTAAATTAACATCGGTAGAACTATATCATAAATTTGTAAGCATTGTTCATGTCCCCCTCATTTTTTACTTAGCGATGCGATACTTATCTTTTAAAAAGATCACTAGCAATTTATTTTAAAGTTTTTTACATTTGTTCCTCGGGTCACGTATGAATCGAACGTTTCATTAGTTAAAAGCAAGTCTCGCTGCTAAGCCCCGGCGCGGGTCCGCGGTGTTAGTGGCCGCTGCCGTATCCGGATACCTGCGGCTTGAAGGTACGATTGATCTGCGGGTGTTCGTGTTACAAAGCAAGTCTCACTGCTAAGCCCCGGCGCGAGTCCGCGGTGTTAGTGGCCGCTGCCGTATCCGGATACCTGCGGCTTGAAGGTACGATTGATCTGCGGCCGTTCGTGTTACAAAGCAAGTCTCACTGTTAAGCCCCGGCGCGAGTCCGCGGTGTTAGTGGCCGCTGCCGTATCCGGATATCTGCGGCTTGAAGGTACGATTGATCTGCGGGTGTTCGTGTTACAAAGCAAGTCTCACTGCTAAGCCCCGGCGCGAGTCCGCGGTGTTAGTGGCCGCTGCCGTATCCGAATACCTGCGGCTTGAAGGTACGATTGATCTGCGGGTGTTCGTGTTACAAAGCAAGTCTCACTGCTAAGCCCCGGCGCGAGTCCGCGGTGTTAGTGGCCGCTGCCGTATCCGGATACCTGCGGCTTGAAGGTACGATTGATCTGCGGGTGTTCGTGTTACAAAGCAAGTCTCACTGCTAAGCCCCGGCGCGAGTCCGCGGTGTTAGTGGCCGCTGCCGTATCCGAATACCTGCGGATTGAAGGTACGATTGATCTGCGGGTGTTTGTGTTACAAAGCACACTCGGACCTGGTGCGGGTGTGTGGGCTGTGATTTCGTGTGAAACGGTATCTTAGCCAAATAAAACAAGTGATAAGACACCGGTAGTAAAAATATTAAGACTCATCCTTTACAAACGTTATTTATCTAAGGGTAAGTTAATAGTTAATTTATTTTTATGTAAAGTAGACAAAGTTGTTTTTGCAATACATTTTTTGAATCGTTATTGGGTCCAAGGATTATTTGTATGAAAAATAGACGTTTCAGCTTCGGTTATTAGGAAAATTAATGATTTGTACTGTACCATTATGATAATGGTGTCCAAAAAATACTATTATTTTCTGAAAACCTATTTCTTGGCTGTCATTTTGTTTTTACTTTAGATTTTTGCAACCACTAGGATAAAAATTGATGCAAAGCCATTCTAGAAACAAGGAGCAATAGCCTATTCAAAATTGTGCTTTTGTAAAAAAGTAGGATATTTTCTAGCTATTATTGGAAGGAGGTTTTTCAGAGGCATCTCAATTTTTGTTCTGGACAGTTGTATCAATTTAGGAAACCAACAGCTTAAGTGGGTTCCCAAGATTCAGGAAGAATAGCTTATAACCATCAGCGTTTTCAGAAATATAACCCGGGATCAAAATCACTGATTACACCCTCAAATCCAAGCCACGATCTAGTCAAGTTACATTTTGGTGATGTCGCATGGCTTTCCCGGTCTCCGAATTAAACTGCTTGTTATTTTCTTTGTGTGAAGACCTTAGGAACAAGGATTTGCTAAAAATCCAATTCCATTGCCGTAGTAAATACCTGCATGAGGAAGGAACCTGCAATACCAGTGCACATGATCCGTCGAAGTATTGCAAATTTAGAGAAAATAATTCAAATCTTTGTGAAGATTTATGGAAAATACCTACGTCATGTCTAATAATACGAAAGGAAATAGCATAACTACATGTATATTTTATTTTGGCTATTAAAATACATCACCTATTATTCCTCCTTATAGTTATTTTATTTTGAAAGCTACCATATTTTTGTACTACCCTGGGCTAAACTAATGAAGCATCAACCTACCCGTTATAATTTATTCAAACATTGCAGCCATTTCAATGTAATTCACGACACTGTCTTGCCATCTTGTCTTCTGGTTGGGACTATCGAGTTTTGGGTAAGTGATACTGCCATTAA